>KK113932.1:32157-44643 GCA_000611955.2 Stegodyphus mimosarum
TGAAGAATTCATAAAAATGCTCTCATTTCATTTTGAAGCATTCACTGTCATGCTGGATTGATCATCTCGCAAAGAAATGACAGTCCATTTACATAATTTTCGTAGACCACTATTCAACCAACAAAGAATTAATTTGGCCACTTTTTTTAAGAACACTGTAACATAAAGTAATAGATCATGTTCCCTTTTTTCCTTTAAAAATAAGCAACAAGTTGTCTGCCTTCAAGATTGTGTCTATGTTGCACATACCTAGCTTTGCTAACTCTGCTGGGTCGCAGTAAAAGACATTACAAAATACCTCTATTATGTTCGTTTCCTTCCTTCCTTTTACTGTAAATTATTGGAATAAAGATTTAGAATTAACATTTGCGAACGAGCATTTGCTTAAAACTTCGAAGACAATTAAAAAAATGTTTTACTTTATTAATTTAGGTAATGATGTATGTGTTCATTAAACATAAAAGATGCATTATTAGAATAAGCATTATTTTTTTAATGTTAATTAAAAAATGTAGAAAAACTTAAAAAAATATTTGAAACTTTTAAAACTACATTTATTCTGAATTTTAGTAGGCTTCAGAAAATTGTGCACAACTTTTAACGTTTTTGATGAATTTTGAACAATTTTCTTTCAATTAAAATATATATAAATAATTCAATTTTTAGATGTTCAGCCAAACATCTATATTGTTTGTTTCACCATTTAGTTGAAATGCAATTAAATATTCTTTCACAGTATGCTAATGTTGCAAGAATTGTAGACACACATAAACTGTTTTCAAAATGTTCTTACATTTGTAATCAACACTTTTAAAAATCATGTACTATTTGCTACCTCATGATCTTATAAAATGTTCAGAACTTTGAATAGTAAATTTTTTGAGAGGGGGATTAATGTTATTCATCAAAAAGTTTATCCATATTCAAATCTATCTTTTCGTTTGGAATGCGCTTTGCCGAATGCAGAATTTTCATCATTCTTCTAAATGAGTAATTGCTAAAGACATGATTTAACATCTTGGTAACCTTTTGAAATTCTGCATTATCTAGTTTTTTCAAATGTTGATAAACTAACGTTAAAAGCATTCTCCACCGGAAGTCTCATTCTTCTCTAATTCTTCAACAGCAAAGATGAATACCGACATTAAACATTGACAAGAACAATCAATACATTTCAATAACTGTTGTAATTTCTGTGGAATGATCACCAGTTAAAAGCTTGAATAAATGTTTAGAATAATCATTTGGTCTGCTTAAGAAATAAGAACTTAGGCTTTTCACGAAATTAAAATTCTTTCAATGCATGGCATAGTAGATAAAGGTGCCGCCCGGTGCAATCTTTGCAGGTCCTAAATTTTGCATAATCTATAAATTCTAAATTTTTGCTGCCCTTGATTTCTGGCCAATGCATGCCGTAAATTCTAAAAATTTTACCATCCCTAAAATTTGTTGCTCGATGTTTCTTTTAATTCTAAAATTTTTGCTACCCCTAAATTCAGCTATCCGGTGCAGTTGCACCGGACCTGTCTAAAAATTTGACAGAATTCTGTTTCTGTATATAGAAGAAATGTCTTGAAATGTTTCACTTCTCTTTACTGACATTGTAAAATGGCGTAGATTTTTAGGACAGTATTTTCTATATCCACATTCAAGTATCCCATAACACATTTTGCTGTATTATGTAACAATATTTGTACATGTAATTAGCTTTAGCAACACCTTCCTTTAATGTGAGGGTGTTAGCATGTAAAGAATGCCTTATTTCAGAATTTCATATTTAAATTTGTATTATCTACATTAAAGCAACAAATCGTTGTCCACTCTAGTTGCAAAATTTTCGTAGTATTTTTCAACATTGGAACATTCCATCTTCACTTTCATCTGGATTCCCAAAAAATTCAGTTAATATAATTTTCTGTATTGAATTTCATATTAAATTATTGAACATACACTGAGGATATTTTCATATTTTTATTTATTTATATACTTATATTTGAAGCACCAGTTTAACACACACAAAAAAAAAAAAAAAAAAAAAAAAAAAAACAGAGGCAGATCATGCATTTTCAGTTTATCCAAAGTTATTCCTAATGCTTTTTTGTCAAGCACTTTTATAACTATTGCTTCAGATTTTGTTCTACCACAAGATATTTTTGCAGCTACTTTGGAATATTGCTAACTTTTTTAATTTAAATTCAAATTGCAATCATGCGAGTTATAGGAATGATTGTATTTAACTACCTGGTATATTACCGAAGCAACTACTATTTATGTCTTTAGAATATGCTTTATAAGATAAACTTGTCAGTTAAAAGAACTGGTAATGGTCTGCCTTTATTTTTATGACAGTCTGAATGTTTATGCTATCTGATTACTGAGTTTTAAAAACACTTTGACAAATGGTATTTTTTGCTTCTTGTGGATTAATAGTCGCTGCTAACCGTTCCATAATCTTTTTCGCTATTTTTTGTTATGCGAATATAGTTGTCTAGTCTTTAATTCATTTATGGAGATGGCAGCACTTAATTTGATAGGATGAACAGAAAATGTTTACGACGATTTAACAGAGAAAAAATTGCCAAAATAAAAGACTGGTTATTGTATAAAGACAGGAAGTCGGGCGTACTTTAGAACGAATCAAACAAAGCACATTCTGCACGAAGACTGAGAAGGAAGACAAAATGGCTGTTAAGCAGTGACTTAGGAATTGATACACAGGTTATTATGTCTTCGTTGGCATTTTCTACCGTAACTAAATTTACGTCTCAGCTGGCTAGCTTGACGTACGGTCTTGAGCTGTGGCTTCCGAAAGAGGATGGGAACTGACAGCTGGTGAAAGAAGGGGAGGCACCTTGCTTGTGCAAATATATAACATACAGTAAAGCTCTACGAAAAACTAGATTTTCGAACGTGTGGAAGAACACAAATTTCATAGCATAATATAGTGTAGTACATCTACAGACCAGTGGCGCTCGTGGTTATTTGAATGGCGGTTCACAGAACAAATTTCAAAAATTAAATAGGCAGATACGACGTAACTTAAAATACATTTGCGTTTTCGCAAGCGTAAATGCGACTAAGAGAAAACAAGTTCTCATAGGTGAAAAAATTCTAACATTTTATTTCTTACAGTGGAATGCAATAAAACTACGTTATTGTTTGGATGGTTTGGTTGACTACAGCAAAGCACGCGAGGACTGTCTCCGTAAGGCGAGAGATGCTTTCGTGGAGGACTTTCTCAGGATAACTAGCTCGTATACATGTTATACATGGGGAAAACCACGACAACGTCCATACACCTGAAAGCCATCTGCGGGAATTCGAACTCCGGACCGAACTACTAGTGTTCACCGACTTTACAACTTGGCTGCCGGTGGACCAATATTGCCTGCAATGTATCTTTGAAAGTTGATTACA
This sequence comes from Stegodyphus mimosarum, assembly GCA_000611955.2. Taxonomy (NCBI): domain Eukaryota; kingdom Metazoa; phylum Arthropoda; class Arachnida; order Araneae; family Eresidae; genus Stegodyphus; species Stegodyphus mimosarum. Next base: position 35,575 of record KK113932.1, read on the forward strand.
AAATAGCCAAGTACAATTTTTGTAAATTAAATCCACTGGTTTGCTTCCTTTTTTTAAGGCAAACAAATCAGTAAAGCTTTCATTGAATTTAAGTAGGTCGTTTATCATGCTTTTTTTCAACTGAGAGCATGACTAATTAGCAACAGTTTGTAGGTCTCCGAAAAAAAAAACTCCGTATGTTGATTTCTGTAATAAATTGCAAAAGACTAATGGCACCACTCATATTTCTGAAATTTGATCTTCTATAAATTACTCCTAGTTCAGTTTACTGTAACATAAAATAAACATCAGGTACTGAGTTGGAAACTTTCGTGATAACATCATATGTATCTTTACATGGTATAGTTCCATTTATATAAATATTTTCTCTCTTCATTTAGCTTGAAATTTTATGATTCTTTGTGCCCATTCTCTTTCTTTCTTTCTCTTGATGACTGCTCGAAAACATTTACTCGCTTTCTAGTGAGCGCTGGGTAAATTAAGTGCTTTCTGAAGCGGGCTGTATATCACATCAACGCCTGGCGTAATACTGAGAAACATTGTAAGCTAAACACAAATTCCGAGTCTTCTAACATATGGAAAATAGCCCGTACTTGATTTATTGCTACAACTTTTTGATATTTTTTCCACGCATTCAATCAACTGTTGATGGTTCGACTCTTAAAATTCCTTCTGGTAGCTGAATCATGAGGCATTCTTTTCTGTCAGTTTCATCTAGAATAGCAATTCTTTGTGAAGAGAGATTGTAATTGTTTATGATATTACGCAGGTTGAAAAAAAAAAAACTCCAGATTCCTGATTCTGATTGATTGCCTGTCCAGCAATCAAATGGGGTTGATGTGCGTAGCAATGTAAAAATGTTGTTGCAGCTCCTTATGTTCGCTTGTCTGATGTAGTCAGCTCAAGCCCACGAAATTCCTCGTGGCGAGAAGCGCTATATTAAGCCTGTCGTTGGCAACAGCCTTGGGCATTTAACAGCTGACAGTGCGATTTGGCTCAGTTCCGTTCCCAATTTTGATGGAAAGCACCGCGGAGGGGGACGGGTTCGAGGATCTACAATCCCTCTCCCCTTCCATCAAACCACACGAGAGGACTTTCGGCTCGCCGCATATTTAAAGTGCTGTCATGCCGCACCGACACTATACATTTACAAACATCCATCCCTTATCCGGGATTCGAACTCGGGCTCTTCGGCACGGCGGTCAGCGACGCTAACCACTATACCGGTTGAGTGGCGCAGTGCAAAAGTAGTGCATTCTGCTGTCTGTCTACCAGAAGAAGAGCTCCCGCCATAGTGTCTGGAGGGTGGCGGTCGTTATAGCAACAGGGCTAGTATATTTCTAATAGGGGCGAACCAAGGGTTTATGAAGAGTTAGGAACCTGGTTTTTTTGAACCAAGGGCGACTGTTGGTTGAGGGGAAAAAAGTTTATCATTCGTCTTCAAGACACCCCTACGGAAAATGAGTTAAGGCTCGTTTCTACGGCAACAGACAGCTGCAAACTAACTGGCGAGAGCTTTTCTTATGATAGACAGACTGTCGTAGGTACGCAGAGTCAAAGCTTGAACACTGGCGTGATGACCGCTCCTCACCCTTGCACCTTCGTTCTTCTGCGATGTTAGTTTCTCGGGTTTGTCTACTACTTTTTACAAACTTGCTTGGATACATTCAGCTATAGATTTCGCGTCATGGCCAGGTAGATTTACGAAGTCTCCGAATCTCTCAAACGGTTGTCTGTTACTTAAAACCTATCGAAAAACGACAACCAATTGGAAATTGGATGACACATCAGTAGTTTCATCTCCTATTTTTCTGAAACAAAACTTGCTTTTGAGATCTCATTTGTTATGTGGTTCTGATAAGCAGCGAACATGTAGCTTAATAAATTATTTTGAATTTCTTTTTAAGTTCCTTTAAAAATAGTGGCACTAGTGAGTTGGTCTTTAAAAGACGAATTAAGTTATGCTGAGGAGTTAGACTTCTGAAAACTCTACGGATTTAATGAAACCTCGCATTCATCTTGTTCTCGAAGTGTAAGCTCAGATGCACCGCAAATCAGAATGCAATGAATAATTTTATTGTATTTTTATGTTATTTGTTAATAAATTTATTTCTTCATTTTTCTTTGGGGATCATGTAGCCGTATGTTTTTAAGTGGGAGCCGCCTCTGGTACAGACCATGTTGCTGATTGAACAAAGATCGCTAAATACACTCGTGTGCGAAACTAAGAGAATATGCAAATATTGTCTATTTTTACGAAAAACATTGAACCGAAGGTACTAATTATGCCGTTGAATAATTATGCAAATATTCAGAGTCGAATGCGTGAACGTACACGTGCGTGTGTGCGGATTGTGACTGTGGAGGGGCTTTCGGCGATTTGTGTGCTAGTATTGCTTCACGGTTTTTGCCGTGTGTCTTGCAAGAATGGGTAAATTTGTATAAGATATTAGGTAAAAGGAGTTGCTCTGAACGTATGGATGACGAAATGAGATTGAGATTTGTCGGTAGTTTGGAGACAGGTCAGCTACGGAGCTCAATATAACTCCCAGTGTCTTCTGCTATTTGTGGAAACAGTTTCAGGACACTGGATCCATATCAAGAAGACCCAGACAAGATCGACAACGATTCACAACGACGAATGAGGATCGTTATTTGTACTGTCAGCGCGGTGACACAGGACAGCTGCAGCGTTTACGCTGCCATTGGAACCCAAATTTTACGTCAACAGTTGCTCGAAGGCATCGTAGGAGCTTATGCCAGAAAACTCGCCCCGCTAAGTGCAGCACAGAAAAGAGCGCGTTTAGCATGGTGCAAATAGCATGTGCCTTGGGCCAGGCTTCAGTGGATCATCGTGCTTTTTACGGATGAGTCGAGATTCAGCCTGGGCACTGATTCTCGGGTTGCCTGTACCTGAAGAAGGCTTGGACCACGATACCATCCCTTCCTGTTCAGGGAAAGAATCATTACGGTGGTGAAAGTGCAAAGTTGTGGGTAGGCATTATACTGGATGGCCGCACAACCCTGCATATGTTTGATAAAGGCTTCCTAACTGTTATGAGGCGCAGAAAAGAGATTCTATATTCGATTTTTCAGGAGTGTAGTTGGCCCTGGGTTCCTGTTAATGGCCGACAGTTCTCCTCCTTATAGAGCTCAGCTGGTCGACAATTACCTGGGAAGTGAGAGTATTCGCCGCAGGAATTGGCCAACCGGATCTCCTAATCTCAGCATACAGCATGTCTGGGACGCTCTTGGGAGAGCAATTTTATCTCGCCATTCCCTTTCGAGAAACATCTGAGAGTTGAAACTGCATTGCTGCTGAAGTTGGATCGACCACCACAGGGATTCCTCAACTGCCTGCTGTCCCCGATGTCGTCACACTGACGACCCGTCTGCTTGTGAGAGAAGACCATGCACCATATTAGATCCATTTTCAGTTCGATATCACAACTTGGAGTTTAGACATCCCTGCACTACGAGTTTTACTGATAATCATGCATCCATAAAATGACTTTTGGATGGTACATCTCTTTCTCTGTTATAACTGTGCATTTATGCAAAATTTAATTAAAATCTGCCCATTAGTTTTTCAGGAATTCGACACAATGTGCAAATTTCTTAATTTTGCACACGAATGTGCAATAATGCGAAGAAGCTTAAGAACATTTACGTGAGAACTTAATGAAACACAGGGACCTTCGTACATAAGCTTATAAGGTATATCTCCCAGATTCTTAGCGTGCCTTCGTGGTGTAATGGTCAGCACACTGAGCCGGTATTTCAGAGGTCCGTGGTTCGATCCCATCGAAGGCAATGCATATTTTTCATCTCTCCTGCTTGTAATTAACCTAATGTCTCTACAAGCTGCACGTCAGATATCATTGAGCCACAAGATATTTTTAATTTCAAAACAAAGGCTAATTAGTACTTTTTATCTAAACTCAGAAGAGAAAGAGGGCAAAAAAGCTTATGAAGGACTGTTGGCAACCCTACTCATAACCCCATGAAGGTAGCGTAGGAAGTGGGCGAAATTTAATTAAGGGTGTCTTCTCAATATGACAACAAACAGTTGCCGAAGGGTGAACTTTTACCTTTTTAGGATCACGCTCATGTTCCATTACACCATCTGGATTTTCCGTTTCCCAAAATTATACATTATGGCGATTAACTTTATGAGAAACGTGAAAAGTGGCTTCATTCGTAAACATCCTTAAAAATTCCTCTTCACGAAACCATCTACCTCCAACTTCTCTTAAAAATTCTCACAATTTCACGCAATGGTCTCTCGGATGCAATATCGAAAATATAAATGACATGGAATGGCTTCTAATGCTATACATTTAGATTAGTGATTTAGATTGTATTTCCTTCTTCATTTGTATTTTTATGTTATAATCATGTTTCATAATGGCAACAGGTAAGTTTAACTCGTTTGCCAAAAATGTAAAGCAGTTCACTTTTGTGTTTACTAGTACCGTTACATCTATTAGTAGTGTGAAACGGCCGGTTCACCGCCAGGATCTCAAACTCGCAGGCGGTGCGCGGTGCAAGTTGGGAGGCGGATTGCGGATGAGCAAACTAACTGATAAGGAGGAGAGTTGTAGAAGTCTGAATTTAGCTCATAAGGTGTCGTCACACTTTGATAAGAGATTATATTTTTGTTGATTTTCCAGCAGTAATTTCTAATTTTAGGATTTTTTTTTTCCTTTGTATTTTTCTTCGTCTTTGCTAGGCATATAATGGTTATTTCCTATGTTCTCTAAACGCCTGGAATTTAATGACTGGCAGGTAGATGTAAATTTTTAATTTTTGCGCTATATTTCAAGAATTATAATGTCCTATGCACAGTTTTAACGTATGCCTTACAATTTTTTATTTCATCACAGCATATTCATTTCCTTTATCTTAATTACATTACTCATTTTACACAGGACGTTCTTCATATCGTTTAACCATATACTCATAATTTTATTTCACGTATTAAGTTTTAGGAGTGTAATTATTCAGATATACATTTTAATTTATCATATGATTTTAATTTTAGATCCAATTTTAACTTTTTTCCTTCTTTCTAACCTTCGTAATGTTTAATGTACTCCAATTTATAACTTATTTGCTATATTTTACGAGCGTAATTATTGAAATATATGTTTCTATTTATTATATCATTTAATTTTATATATAATTTCAATCTTTTTTTCATACTTTCTAACATTTGCGATCTTCAACATATTATATATTTTAACTTATTTCTGATATTTTCTGATCGTTTACATGACCTTCACTTAATTTAGATGTAAATTTTTAATTTATTTCGTAAATCTTAAGCTTATTTATCATATTATCACACTATACACACTGACTTTTATTTAATTTTAGATGTAATCTTTTAACCTTCTTTCCTATTTTTAATGTTTTTACTTCCCAACATACTCTAAAGTTTAACTAATTTGCTATATTTTCGCATAATATACATCCCATAATATACATCCCACCATCAACTTTCACACATTTTAACTTTCATAATTTCCAATATAGTCCTAATTTTAACATAATTCGTATATTTTCCTATCATATACCTAACTTTTATATAACTTTACATGTAAATTTTAACTTTTTTTCTATTTTTCAACGTTTTTAGTTCCCAGCATACTCTGAATTTTAACTAATTTGCTATATTTTCACACTATGTACACGACTTTCATTTAATGTTTAACTACTTTGTACATGAGTTTCATATAATTTTAACTACTTTCATACGTTTTAACCTTAGTTATTTCAAACAGGCTCTTACGGTTAGCTTAATTCCTCTGTTTTTTATCATATATATGGACTTTATTTAATTTTAGATGCTATTTTTTACTTACATCTTATGTGACTCGTACATTTCAAACCTTCGTAATTTTTAAAGTACTCTAATTTTGAACTTGTTTATTATATTTTCTTACCATATACATGAACTTTAATTATTTTAGATGTAATTTTTATACTTTTCTGACACTTTGTTTCTTTCTAGTTCCCAACATACTCTAAAGTTTCACCTATTTTTATAATTTTCGGTTGTAATCACGCTTTTGATTGTACTATTTCAGCTAAATATACACGTTTAAATGTCTTAAATATAGAGATAGTTTTCAATTAAACATTTTATTTTACAACCTTTAACTGCTATTTGTACCCAATTCATTGAATAGCCTTTACTTACTCTATATTTTATAGTACTGTTTTAATTTGCCAACTGTACAATTTCTTGTTTTATAGCAGTCTTACCATGACTGATTCTAATATTTTTCTTCATTCGCATTTTCAGACTTTAACCTTTCCTGAGTATTCATGTATTTCCTTAAAGTTTTTACATCATTTATATCTGAATACATGCATTTAAGCTCTTCAGTATTACCAATGTTCAGTTTTGAACCTAGATTGCTATTAAGCTAACTTGATAGATTGCGAATTTTTAGAATGAATTCCCAATTTTCATCTATAATTTCAGAACCTTTTTCACTGCTTCATATATACATACAGAAATCTTTCATATTGTTTTAGACGTTTCATACCTTTTAATTCGGTATGTTTTTGCTAATTCATTGCATCCTACATCACTTTAAATGCCCCGACTATGCTAAATTTATCACCTTTTTTCTGCACCAAGTACGAGTATTTCTGCCTTCATAGACAACTTTCAAGTAAAATTAGCGAAATGTCAGTTTTCATTAATTTATTTACCAAGTTATTTTCTTATGAAAGAAATCTTATGAAACACCTGCCATACTTTTACACATCATATATCCTTACCAATATACATATAGTTACGCAAGGAACCAAAGAAAGAAACAGTAAGAGACACTTTACCCAAGTCTCCGCTATATTTCTGAATATTTTTACCTCCATCTGCCCCGAATACAGAAATTTCTTCATAAAATTCTCATCATGTAAGTTAACTATTCTTTACTAAGACACATTTAATGAGGAATAATCCCCTTTCAATGCAAAATTACACCCAAATAATTATAATATTTTCTTATATTTGTACGTATATGTTCGCATTATAGGAACTTTCTATGCATTTTTGAGAAATGTAATTTAATTATTGTTGCTAAATATTGCTGTTTTCCAAGAGAAAAACTCCAAAGGCTATCTAAATCATCCAACTTTTCCTGCATTATTTCCTCAGTACAGAATAACTATCTTAGAACTATTTTCCTAATTTTAAGAACTTAATACAAAATAAGCATGCTCCACTGTAGATTATTTACTATTTTATCCAAAATGAAGATAGAAACTTTACCAAATTTAAGCTTTTTTTTCCCAGAATTCCAACAAAGAACAACTTATTTACCTAAAAATGAGTCTTAGGATATTCTTATCGGCTTCAGATTTGCTATCAGTCGGAAAAACCTGATGTTCACTTTATCTAGCCTTGTCACTATACACATAAGAACCACGAATCATTGTGAAGTACAATCAACATTTTAGATACAGTCAATATTGATTCAACTAACTTTAATTAAATTTAAATTAGAAATTTTAAAAGATAAGCGGATTTATGATACATATTATTAGATTAGTCACAAGCATTATTAGTGGAAAATACAATTAAATACCCAAGACCCACATGCCCACTAAGAACAATACGAAAAGTAAAACTTTATGCATATTTCCACGAAATGTGAAATCTTGTATTTTAGTATAAAACCTGACTAACAAATTATTTCCAATAAGCAGTATACGGATAAAAAGAGTATTCTTATGATACCTTATTAAGACTTAAGCAGTAAGAGAAAGGTAAAGAGATATTCATTAAAACATAATATGAAACAGTTGACAGCTAAATAACGATACATTTCAATATAAATAAAACATTTTTTATTAAAATACATACTTACTAAAATAATTTTTTCTCACAAATTTTCTATTCTATCACGTAAAGTTGACAACGAAATATTCTTTAAAAAGTCATCGCTGTCATAAATACAACAGCATGTGTCTACATACAGTTTTTGAGCAAGTCTTTTAAAGTTCATTGACAACATAGCTTTGTCAGTATAATTCATAGCTTTTTCCCGAGTCGTCTCCATTATACAGGGGTGGCGGCGCTGACTTGGATGATCGACTGCACATCCCTCACAGATAAATACCTCGTTGAGACTGGTTAAGTACTCCTCGTAAATAATATTATTAACTTTCTGCATGCATTGCTCACTAGTTAAATGTTCCAGCTGCTGGCATTTTGATCGCCGTTTTCGTATCTCATCCGGTAACACATTTTGAAATAGAGCAGTTTGGATAGTCTGTGTTACTTCACTGTATAAATCTAAAAGTTTATCGGTCTGATATGACTCTAATTCAAAACAATCTGCTACGAGACGGAAACCACCGCAGGAGCTTTTAAAAATTCGTTGAAGAACACATTGCGCGTTTGTACAAAACACCGCCAACTGATTATTGGCTATGAAGGATGCTTCCGAATACTTGAAATTAAAGTTTGATAATTTTTTCATAAAATCATACCACGTCGCAGGAGTCATACTCACACCCTCAAGGGAAGATCCACAGTTGAAATTATTCTTTTCTGCAGAGTTCTGTATATGAATTCGAACGTTATTATTCCTGCTCACAACGATGGAAAGACGACACATCCGTTCTAATGACCAATAATTGATCACTTCATCATAATTTCGTGATGACTGGTAATGCCGACTCAACCAATCGTCCTGAGGTATCTCGAGTATCTCATTATCTTCTAAACGTGATTTCTTATGCAGAAAAGTCCTTTTATTCATATACGTTTTTGGGGTTATATCGTCATAATAACCGAAGTCCATTTCATCAGAAGAACGCTTCACTTGTGGAGATATAAGTTTTCTAAACGTCAAACTTATTCGAATAGTCTTCACTTCGGGCTGGGATGGAATACCGTGTTTCCAGATTACATTAGTGGGGGGGTTTCATCACTAGAAGCGATCCATGTTCAAGACTCAGAATGTGAATCATCTAAGAATAAGTAGAAGTGATAAGAAGTATCCCATCTGTTTATTCTTAGATGATTCAGTGTGATTGGCATCTTCC
>KK113933.1:14426-28845 GCA_000611955.2 Stegodyphus mimosarum
AAAAAATTAATGTAACATTATTATCATTGAAAATTGTTTTTTATTTTTGACAAAAATTATAAAACTAGCACATAAGAATTTCTTATTCATATACTGTAATGTAACATACTCAGCAATCACTCATATGCGACCTGCTGTTTTATAATAAATATTTTCGCCATTTTTTCCAGTACTACAATTTGTCGTACTGCGTCTGCTGTGTTATGACAAACCTAGCGTTTTAACTAATTTAGTTTAGATTTAACCTACTGTTGAATTATAATTTGTGTTGCATAATACTGTTTAGAAAGGAATTCTGTCTTATTCTTTTGCAACTTGTATCTAATAAAATATATAATGTGTCTATAAAATTATTTTATTATAAGGCAGCATTCTGAATAAAAAAAATTACTTGTTAAAATTATTATATATATTGCCTGGCAATAAATATACTAGCGATCAATTGTGTGCTATAAATTGCTTACGCGATAATTTGCTGTGGCGGTAAATTGCTGGCGATCAATTTTTCTAGATTCAAAATTAAAAGTAAAATATACTATGAATACTACGAAAATTTGAAATAAAATATTCTATGAATACGAGTGATTTTATGGCATGAAGAATTGCACAAGTTATCTATAATTGAATATGTTGAAAATTAATCCATTCATGCTAAAATTTAACCCATCTTGAAGTAACTTGTTAATGTGTTTTTCGCATCGCGAAATTGCTGCTACTGTCATCGTCTTGTCTCCTCGTGGTCGTTAGATGAATAGAAGAATGTGTAAAAATGAATGATCTAGATGTATGAAAAGCAACATCTGCAATGTATGTACATATCGTGGAGATACTTCCAGTATGAAAACTGAACGATGAAATTAGATTTAGATTTTGCTTTCTAGCTTCACAAGACGCCACCGTTCTTATGTTTTTGAGTGCTATGTTATTAATTTGATATATTTAATCCAGATAATGTTTAACTAAATAAAGTGAGATTGTGAAAAGAAGTTGTTCTCTGAAGTTTTTATGCTGTGTTTTCGGATCAGTGAAGCATTTTATTATTTTTTATATTACAGTGACAACGCAATGCACAAAATATCGTTTTTCAGGCCAGGTATTATTAGGCCCATGTAATTTGGATTGGATACTTATAAGTATTTAGAATTACGGATTTATGCGTAACGCTACAGAGTTATACTTTCTTTTACGTAAATGGGATCTTCTTTCTTGAGATTTCAGCTTCTCAGTGGACAGAAAAATATTGGCAAGCTTATCCTTTTTTACTCGCTCCGAACGTTATTTGACACTATATATATATTGACAATAAGTTATATAGTTAAATGCTTCTCAGAGACAGCTATCAAACACACATTGTTTTGCATTAGAGCTTTAGGAAAAACGACAAAAATAATGGTGTGCGTTTATTTATGCATGTAAAAAACGCGCTTATTTATAAGTTTTAACGTCTTTTGAAGCTTCATACTTCTTTACATAACATTCTAAGCCTAACATAGAATTTATTTAATTACATTCATATTACATGCCTACTAAAAATGTGGATGAATGTTATTTAATTCGAATAGTAGTAGTAATTGAAAGATATGCGAATAAGGTTGAATATAATTAAAAACATGTTTCCTATCTGAGACTAAAAAACTGAAAGCTTAGTTTAAATCTGCTTGAGTAGGGAGCATTGCTTGGTCACATTTTAAATTAAAGATGAAAATCAGTAACACCTTGGCTGTAAAATGAAAGAAGGGAAACAGAAATTTTTTATGTATCTTTAAGACTCCACTTGACGTAATACGGCTTTTGTTGTAAGTCTAGTATAAATAACCTTTTTCGCATACATTATTTTTTATTTTGGTTGCATTAATTAATTACTCGGAAAACTTTCTGTTTAAATTTGCGATGAGAAATTTATCTATCTAAATCTATTTCGAAAATATTTAAATGCTTTGGAAAGCAATAAAATAAAATTCGTATGTGAAACACTCATGAAATTCATTTCTGAAAACGTTCAAAAGCCAAACTGGTTAGGAATCTCTAATGGCAACACGTTAGCAACTTCCGTTTTCGCCAGTATGTTTTATATTTTTCAAAAGAAATGGCTTTGTTTTTGCTTCTGCTATTAAGAACATTCAAACTCATATTTATCCAGAATACAGGAAACTTGAAGATTGCTAAGGAGGCTAGTGTACAAAATTATTCCATCCAAACTAAAACCAGGAAATTTTCGCAAGATTATACACGTAATTACAATAGTAAAAAGGTAAATGCAATGATAAATGAATAAAGGAACATCTATTAGTATAAAACAGATAAAAACCAATTTAAATAGAATACAGTAAACAAATAAATTTATATAAATTTGCAACTTTTCTAAAATTGTCACAATTCGGAAGGCAAAAATTTTGATTAATTCCGGCTTTATGGGGTGTATATAAATATAATGAGTTAAGTTCCAAAAAAGGATCCAAACATTTAAAATCGTAATTATCATGCTGTTTGACTTCAAGAAAGGAAATTATTTAAATAGTATATTCTTGAAAATGTTTCCATATAAATATGTATACATGTAATACATTTGTAACGTTACAATGCATGCATTTTAGTAAAAGAATCTATTTCTTAAAGATTGTTTTTCTATAATCCATAACTTAAAGTTCTGGTTTGCCTAGTTTTAAGCTAATTAAATTTAACCAGCTTTATTTTCATCTTGTAAACATAGCATAACATAGCTGTTTTGCAGTAAGAAATTAATTACTGCGTTTAAATGAATATTGTGATTGTTTTATTTAAATTCAAAATCTGTATTTCTTATCATTGCCTTTTCTATCTGTAGGGAATAATTTTGAGTGCGAAAGTGAGCAGGAAATGAAAGAAAGATACATAGAAAGCTTTTATCTTGTTCATTTTGATTGCCATTACCCGGACACCCTGCTGGTCGATGTAATTGCTGGTTTGCTTACTTAACGATTAAGAGCACTGCCTTTTCAAGTGAACCTAAGTTAATTTACTAGGTGCTGGACTTTATTAAGTTTTCACTCATCTATTAATTTACTCACACTTTATTAATTTTTACTTTCATTTTTCAAGTAGAAGAAGCTACCATCTACTGCATCTTTATTTATGAAGTTTTAAATTATAACGAAGGTTTAGTTTGATGTGAGATAGCGGAATCATTTTTTTGAATTTGTACGAAGCAAAGAAAGTATTATAATCGCGAAATATTTTGGGTGTCATATTTCAACCAAAATATCAATTTCAACTGCCCTCGAAATAATTTGAACGATGGTTTTGCGTGACACTTGTACATACGGAAAGAATATAGGACTGTCTTTGCCAAAACGTATTGTAAAACGCATTTAAAATGCATTCGAAACAATTTTTTTTTTACGCTTGTACATACGTATGTATATATCTCGCTTACATCAAGAACAAGTAGCCTTCGAACGATGAAATTTTGTACATGGGATTGCTATAACATGTAGTTTTTCGTTGTAATCGGATGCACCAATCGTGTGTGTGTATGTGTATATATTCCCACTTTGTTACCTGGCTCGGTAAGCTTAGTTTTTTATTCTTATATATTGGTAAATTGTGCATTTTTTACTTTAAAAGTGATTGAATTGTAGAATAGTTAATTCAATCAGTTTCTGCACCTTGAACGTCTTTTTGCCAAGTGGGACCAAAAGTAAACTTTCAGTTTTCTGCGCCGAAAAATCTGTCTTCTTGCCGGCTGGCCGAATTGTTTGTTTTTGAGTAGAAATTCCAATTTTAATCGAAAAAGAAGTTTTTTTATTACTCTTTTAACTGTATTTGGTATTTTATTTTTTTTCTCTGTATTTTGCAATTTTTAATGAAGATGCTTTGAGATTTTATGTATTTTTGCTTTGAGGCAAAGTGAGAACTTAATTAATTGAATGAGAAATATACCTCTAATGAAATTCGACGAAATAAATTTAAATAAATTGCAGCAAAAAATGTGTATAATTTAATAGGCCATGCAAGGAAGTCATGTGGTGTCCACATCAGATTTTTACTTTAACCTAAAGTCCTTTTTTGTTATATAAAACCCATTTTAATTTCATTTGCTCTTATTGATAAGAACAGTGAATTATTTACTTGCATCATACCTCCACTACATGGATTTTATTGCATATTACTTGGAAATTTGTGTTTTCTTGATTCATTTGCAAAATTTGAAATTATCGTTTGCCAAACAAATTTCTTAAACATCATTCTAGATCGGTTTTTATACACATCTGTAGTAAAAGTGATTTTACACAGTAGGAATGAACGTGTACAACTACCCGCCCGGCCGATGTAGTAGATGACGCTGAATGTTATACCGAAGAGACAGGTTTGGAATCCCAGAGAAGGCATGGACGTTTATAAGGGTATAGTATCTGTGCGTCAACGAGACACTCTAAATACACAGTGAATCTTTTCAAGAGGTAGATGGTAGATAAAGTGAAGTGGGAGACATTCAAATAACCCCTGAATGGGTTGTCCCTTAATACTGAGAAATGCACATTTAGTGCAGCGGGACTGTACCAGTAAGGCCACCTCGATTTCTCTCACGCAAACTTCTACTTATACCTCTGCCTATACTTTACAACACGTAGAAAACAGTAACATAAACCATAGAGTCAGTTCATTTCAAATCGAGATTAGACGAAGAGATGAATTTATTAGTGTATCATTAACGATAATATTTCGTTATATTGGTAGACTAATAAATCGAGGGAAGAACACTAGAAGTGTAGTTCCCGAGTATTAGAATTAGGATATTTGCATTGTAAAATAAACTTTCGTTGGATACTTTCATTAGTAATAATTAATAACGTACAAATCTTTCAATGTAACCAAGCATCAAAATCTTCTTCGATTCAGACCTAAGATTCACTAAATTAATATTTAGTAACTAATAATCGACATACTAAAGTAATATTTCATTTGATAAGCTTATGAGATTCAGAGAAAAATTAAGATAAAAATAAATTTTATTTTTAAAGAAAAGCAAAATTTCCCTTTTCCCATATTTAGAGATAATAAATATGCCTCATTTTGAAAATTGCGAAAAAAAATTTATATCAGATTTAAAAGAGAGAACATGTTATTTATTATCTTGTTTAAAAAACAGATTGAATCCCAAAATCTTATTTTTGAATTTTAATCCGTACTCTTCGTCATCCTTTAAAAGTCCTCCCATTCAGCGCAGAAAATGATTCTTTGAAGGAATATAAGATTTCAGACATTCGGTTTTTACACACAGAAAAGAAGTATTATCTTCTTATTCACACGAAGAAATTGAATTCCTTTTCTAAATCTAGTAATTCATGTGTGGTATTTAGAAATTTGTGTCCGCTAGGAGAAAATTGATTTATTTTTTGCCATGACGTATTATCTGTAAAAGTAAAAGAACGTTTCATTAATTTTCTTTTAAAACTGTCTTATCTAGTACGGAAGCCGAATGAACTTGGGCACCTCAATTATAGCTTTTCCGAGTTATTACAAGATTTTCGTAGCTTAGAAAAAGACTCATTTTGATTTAGAATAGAAATTTAATTTAAGAAAAGAAAATTCCGATATTGAATTCGAATGAAAAACTGTTCTTAAGATATGAAAGAAAAAATGAATTAGATAAAAGGAGTTGTGCGAACTTTTGCTGAGGCGTTAAGGGAAATATCAAAAAGAATGTTTTAGAAGAATCTTGATTAATACATCTCGCCGTGAAACTACGTATGACGTTCGTTTACAAGGAATAAAGTTACCTTGTAGCAAATATATAGTCGTTGCTTTAAATAAGCTATCGTTCTCTTTGGGATCAATATATTCCATTTGGTAGATAAGTAAAAAGCTATATGTATTGTGATGATTTCGATGAGCATGGAAGGAGGAATTAACTTGCAGTCGTCGTAGCTGAGTGTGAAGGCTTACAGATGAAGACAACAAAACATGAACTTGAAGAACTTCCAGTCTTTACTTTCACACACATAAATTATCTCCATAGATATTTATCCAATCATAATAAAATCCGATACATGTCTATGATTCAATCATAATGAAAGATGATAAATTGCTATTTACATTGATTCTTAGAACTAAGAGGCAAGCAATTTAGACGAACAAGCAATGCGAGTAATTATTCGCAAGATGGAAGCTAAACAGAAGGAAATGACGTAATTAGGTCACCAGAGTATATATACCAGAGTAGGTGCGATTCTAGAGACAGCTGTGATTGGTTAATATTAGTTTGCACTTTTCAAGCAACGTTACATAACGTCGAAAGATCTCGAATTCGGGAGAATAGATGAATTAAGGGGCAGATCACCAAATTTAGAATGTTAATCTTAAGATCGCCAATTAGTTTTTAAAGCAGCTATCGTATTTTCCTATATCTTACATATATATGTATATTTTATTTGAAGAATTAAGTAAATGACAAATAGATCTTTTGCTTATATATTTGATATTGGATTTATGACATTGGAATTTCACGAGAGTTTTATGAGCTTTGGAAGCGCGATGCTTCTTTTAATACATAAAGAGGAATCGGAATTATGTGACGTATTTTGAAGCGTCTCAAGGCACATGATTATAAGGAAAATCTTAAATATGGACTTTCAGTACCTAGATTAGAAAAATAAAAAAAATAACAGAAAGAAAAGATTCTGAAAGGATTCAGATTTTAATTAAAAGATTTGAGGATTTTTACGCTTTCGTTGAGTATTGAAAGTAATCAATCTGCTCTTGGACTCACTGCTGCTAGCACACGTTTTTTAGCTTGCTTATAAGCTTCGCCTTCTTCGTAAGTATACTACATAAATCCAAGAGCAAAATCACAAAATATTTAAAAAGCAACATATCTTTAGAATTCCAGATAGTGTGTTAAAAGTTGCGATAATTCTTCTTATATTCTCTATATTATTTCTATGAAAAATAGCCATTGGAGCGGGCAACGACCTAAAAGTTTTTTCAAAAAAGGAAAAAAAAATGTATATAACGATTTTGATGAGATAACTAGCGTCATTTTAGAAAATGTTTAGTTTTCTAATTAGACATTTAGGGATTTAAATGCATTGTTACTTCCTTGTATGAAGTAAAAGGAAAGTATTGGAATGGCGAAAAATTTCGGGTATCATATTTCAAGGAAAATATACATTTTGAACGCAATTTAACGACGTTTTTGCGTGATATCTGAACGTAAGGACAGAATAAAAGACTCATTTTCCCCCAATAAATTATAAAACGGATTTAAAATGGATTCCAAAGAGAATATTTCGTGGCGTCAGCGCGTACGAAAGTACACTGAGCAAAAAAAAAGAAAGTTCTATATCTCCCGTTTTACTGGGCGGATTGACGAAATTCAAATTGCGTTTTTCACTTCTCGAAAGCGCGACTTAGGATATGTAGTAGATGTGTATATAACATTGTTAAAATATAGGTATTTTGACACAAAATAGGACTTTTTCTGAAATGACATGGCAATGTTTTTCCATATTTCGATTCTACGGCTTAAATTATGCAAACCTGCCAAGTTTTGTAAAAACCGCAGGAGTACATTTTAAAAAATTAGCCCTCAAAATTTTAGTTCCTCATTGTTAATTCAATTTGGTATATATTCATTAATCTCTTTTTTTATCAAACTTATTTGATTCCTTCCTACACAGTTCGAAATTTAGGTTCATTCTACTTCAAAGTCTAAGGATTTCAATTTCAATTCAAGTCTTCAATTTCTAAGGATTTTTCTTTAAAATTTTATTTTAAAATAATTTTTATAAATTTTTTAAAGTAAATGTTTTTCTAAGCATACCTGCAAAAAATCAGAGCTTTTTATTCAAAATTTCCGAAGATATACGTGAATTTATATATTGGCGCGTTTTAAAATTTGGCATATTTTTTGCAAGCGATAATAACGAAAATGTGGTTTACACACTTTGTTAATTTGAAAGCAGGAACGATGTGACTTTTTTTCCACTCATCCACAATGTAACAAGATAGAAAAGATGTAACTTTTTTCCGCTCCTGCACAATGGAAGGAAAAGGAAAATAGGTTGCCATACATTAAGAAATTTGCCAAGTGAATTATTTTTGGCTCAAACTGAAAAAAATTTGTCATGTTATTCTTTTAATTTCTCTGTAAATTTCGCACCAAACTTTACAAAATGTAATATTTAGGCATAATTTGAGTCGTAGAATTGAAATATGGAAAAAACTGGTATGTTATTTCAGGAAAAGTTCCAATTTGTGCCAAAATTCCTATATTAGAACAAAGCTGTGTATAAATCTAATATATATCCTAAGTCGCGCCTTCGAGACATGAAAAACACAATTTGAATTTCGTCAATCGGGCCAGTAGAACAAGAAATATAGAACTGCCCCATTTTTTTCCGCAGTGTACGTACGTGCGTACGTACATATGTATGTATGTATCTCGCATAACTCAGAAACGTTGAAATTTTGTATGTAGGACTGCTACAACATGTAGATGTGCACCTCCTATTTTGGTTGCAATCGGCCTCACGAAACGTATATAAATACATGTACATATATATCCACTCTGTTACTCGGCACAGTCAACTCAGTTTCTCTATTCTTATATGTAAACGCAACTCACGGATTTTTTTAAATATTTTATTTTTCCCCGAGTGGCAACGAGAGAGTATTATGATTGGAAGCCGAGTTGAATGATGACATTTTTACGAAGCGCGCATAGTAATCTTGTATTTTTAGTTTTACCTTTTCAATGATATGTAAATAAGGCCCGAATAAAATATTTATTGCGTAAGTGCAGAGTGCTTACTAGTTTTAAAGAAAGTTTCTAACATCTCAGAAGTGAGACTGACAAAGATTATTACTAAGGATTTAATAACGTATTGCCTTTATGTACATTAAGCTAAAGTTGCGTAGCTCGCCAAAAACAAAAGTAGAAAAGTACGTGCATTTGTAAACTCTTTATATTATGTCTAAGTATTAAAAGGAAAGAAGTAAGCATAATTCTTGTATTATTATTTAGCAATTGACGTCTAAGACGGCTTATTTGGCAAAAGGCAAGAAATGTGACTTAAAAGAACTTGCCTTAGAACTTGACGTAGACTTTCTGATATTAAAATCGTGGACTTAAGGGATATGATTTTCAATAGTAAGAATTATAAAGAAGAATTTACTGAACAAATGTTAGATAAAATTATAAACGATCGTTTAAACAAGGAAAAGTTGGAAATTTTAGAAAAAGAAAGAACATTTGAACTCAAAAATTTGAAAGTAGAAGCGGGAATCAGAAGTAGCAATGCAAATGATTCTCTTCCTTTTAATGTTAGTAGAAGTAATTTTTGTGATATGAATAAATTAATGCATAAGTTTGAATTGAGTGAAGGTGACGTATGTTTAGTTTTATTTGAGAGATAGGCACGACGTATTGAGTTGGAAGAACAAAATTGGGTTTCTCAGCTGTTGGGTCTATTGCCTTATGAAATAACTCAATTAATTGTCCGTGAACCAGAAGAAAAAGCTAACAATTATAAGCGCGTTAAACAACTGCTACTGAGAAAATTTATGTTAAGCGCTGAACAGTTTCGGCAAAAGTTCGTTGATCATATTAAAACTTTGTGTAATACGTGGGAGGACTTCACGTTTGAAATAAAAAATTATTTTCAAGAATGGTTTGATGGATTAAATGTAAGATTTTGACTTTTTAAAACAGCTTATTATTGCGGACCAATTAAAGAAAAGGGTCGCCGCTGCTATACGAGATCATTTCATTGATGACTGGTCTAAATTCATTAATCCTGAACAGTTGGCTAAAAAACTAGACGAATATGAAAATAATCGGGCAGGGATGAAAGTACATCAAGTAGAAAATAAAACTTTTAGGCATAATCTTAAGCCTAAATTTAGTTCTTAATTTTATGAGGCATCCTGTAATCAAGACCACGAAATGTTAACGATTCTGTGCAGACAGATAGTAATTTCAAAGTGGGTTATAAAAATAGTTTTGATAATAAATACAATATGGGAAATAAATTTTATAAAATAGACGAAAGGAAAAGAGAATATAATTCTGGTATCCGTAATGAAACAGGTGAGCGTAAATGCTTCAGTTGTAATGATTATGGACATATAGGCCCTAAACCAAAAAAGAAATTATTTGCAGGAAATGTAATGAAAGGGGTCATACTTTTAAAAAGTGTGCATTTAAGAGCTCAGACTTAACAAATGTTAAAAATAGCTTATCCGTGAACCAGAACTCAGGTGTTTCACCATCACCATTTAAAATATGGTCGCATCAATAATGGAGAAAAAATTACTGCAATCATAGATACGGGTTCCAATTCGCGTTTATTGAAGCAGTCTGTGGCTAGGAAACTGAATCTTATTATAAAACCTGATGTGGAGGAATTGTTTGGCTTTGGAAACCAGAGTAAACCAGCCAGCCGCTAGAACACTGGGAAAAGTAACTGTTAATTTAGAAACTGATAATGTGGAAAGAAAGAACATTACAGTTCTAATTCTAGAAGATGAAACGCAACCATGCCACTTATTAGTTGGTCGAACATGGATTGATTTACCACATATTGCATACGCGAAAATAGATAATACCTTGCACATACGCTACGCTAATGATTGTCCATTTTCACAGTTACAAAATGACATCAACACTCTGCGAATTAAACCGAAGGCTACCCAAGAAACTGAAATCGAAAATAATACAGTTAATTTCGTGAAAGTTAAAACTGATGAAATAAATAACGATTATGTTTTAATAAGTGAATCAGAAGATGAGTTGGGGTCATTATTGGAAGTAATACATGGAGAAACAGTGATACCAGTCACTAACTACAGTGATCGAAAATAAATTTTCAAAGAGAATCAGTGTATAGGTAGAGCAGAAGTAGCAGAATTAGTTGAGTCAAGTCCAGATCAGAAAACTGACAATTCAAATCAAAAGGAAATAATGATAATAAAGGAAATTAAAATGTTTATGAGACCGATTACTTTAGAAGAAATTAAAGTTAATAACAATATTATGCCAGAGAGAAAACACGAAGTTTTAGATTTGATAAATGAGTATCGAGATTGTTTTGTATTAAATATGAAGAAATTAGTGTGCACAAACTTAACAAAGATGGATATCAAAGGAATTGAAGAGAGTAAGCATATTTGCATGAAATCGTATAAAACCAACGCCGAGGAGCGTGCTTCTACAAAGAAGATAATAAATGAATGGAAGAAATATGGAATTGTTACTGAAACACGATCTCCGTATGCTAACCCAGTTTTACTCGCAAGGAAAAGGACAAGTGAACTGCGATTAGTTCTTGATTACAGAAAGTTGAATTCGCAAACTGTTAAAGATAAATTTTCACTCTTTAGGTTAAATGATCTTTTTGAATGTAAAGATTTCACTACATTGGACTTAGCACATGGATATCTAGATTCCTTTAACTGAAGAAGCGAAACTGAAAACAACTTTCATTCCCCTCGATGATACTGGTCAGTTTGGACGTATTATCTCTGGGCCAGCTAACGCTCCTGCAGAATTTCAGAGACTTATGAATAGAGTTTTAGGTCCATTGCTAAATAAAGAAGTATTATACTATTTTGATGACCTATTAATTCTGGATAAATCTTTGAAAGAAATGATGGAAAAACTTCGCAAAGTATTTGATAGATTGAGAGAAGTAAAGCTGACATTGAAACTGACAAAATGCGAATTTGGAAAAGATGAAGTTGAGTATTTGGGATTTCTAATAAAACTGAAGGGTATGCAACCTGGACCAAGAAAAGTACGAGCCATATTAAACTTTCCTAAACCAACCAATGAACATGAAGTTAAACAATTTTTAAGTTTTATAAGCTTTTTTAGAAGGTTTGTACCGAAATATGCAGAGAACGCTGAGCCGGTAAGCATATAAGCATTCTGTACCGTGCCACGCACATAGGGAAAAATCCCTGTTCGTGATTGGATTTGCCTTCCAATGACATCATTTCTTCTACGCTTAGGAACGCCTTGACTTTGCCTGGGCTCGAACGTACTCCTCCATACCATTTGTTGCATTTTGATAGAGGTACCGAAAAGATTATTACATGCGTTGTATTTTTGTTGCTATGAGATTACACTTCTTACAACACTGTAGTGTGGTGAATTTAATTTAAAAAATGTAGCGATTTTTTTCCTAGAGAGAAAAAGTATTATTTCTTCATGTGTTAGCTCCTTAAATGTGTATTAACTGCAGAGATTTTTAATAAATGTATTCTTAGTTTAAAATCCTTCATATGAAATGTGTGATGATTATTAAGTCATTATTTCATGCTCATTATATACCATTCTTTGCGGATGCAATCTCCGAAAGCATGAGACAAGTCAGCTTTCGGAAATAGCAAAAACGACGTTGGGAGCTAACACAATATTTATTATCAGTCTGAAAAAGTAATTTTTTTTTAAATTAGACTAATGCAGATTTGGAACAGAGAAATAGAGATGTATTTTAAATTGATTAATATTACTTTATGAATATTGCCCATTTTATAGTGTGTAACATCTTTTATACTGTCGCATAAAAGTAGTATTTGTTAGAAAAGGAAGTTTCTTTTCTTATACACGTGCATTAGATTCAGCGACAATACTGAATGTACATTTTTCTTTCATTTAAAGCAACATAATATTAGCAGTGTGAAAAACATGGACATTAACATGGAAATAACATAACATTTACAAAGAAAATATTTTCTGAAATGTGAAAGGAACAGCATGCAACTAAATTGCAATAATAATAATATACTTACTAGCACACAATGCCTTTACATTTGGATCGAAATCGTCGTTATTTAGTTTTTGCATTGAATTCATGAACTTAGCTATATATATAATCTAAGCGCTCAAGATTGCTTCTAATATTAGCAGCATCTTTGAAAGATTTTATAATTTTATTATTCCATGAAACAGGAAGCTATATGCAGAACTCTGCAGTTAAAGGTTTTCGTTTCAAAGAAAACAAATAATAATTTTCACGCTTCCGTGCCACTCATGCGCGTCATTCAACGAGGAAAAAAAAGTACCTTTAAGAATCTCGTCTAAACTTCATTGAGCTAAGAGCAAATAATGTTACCGGAAAATATGTCCAATCACGAGTACGGATTTTCCCTATGCTCGTGGCGCGGTACAGAATGCTTATGTGCAGCCGGTAACGAGACTGACGAGGAAAGAAGAAATATTTCAATTGAAATGAAGATCAGCAAGACTCATTCAGTTCTCTAAAATGTCATTTAACTAACGAACCAGTATAATCCGAAAGCAGAAACTGAAGTGCACAGACAGACGCGAGCAGCAAAGGGCTGGCAGAAATGCTGACAAAAAGATGGATAAAAAGTGGCATTTAGTTTATTGTGTGAGTAAAAGAACAACAGAAACGGAGAAGAATTATCATTCAAGCAAATTAGAATTAATGGCTATAGTTTGGACTTTGATACGACTTCCATAATTCTTGGTTTGAATTCGATTCACGATAATTACAAACTGCCAAGCTAAAGAAACTAAAGCTTAATTTAAAACAAACTAAACTTTTTTTCGCGTTTAAATAAACGCGAAAAAAACTTCGAATCTTCAGATAGCAAGGTGGAGTAATCTGATTCAGGAATACGATCTTGAAATAAAGTGCAGACAAGGTAAAAAATGAGTCACGTAGATGCACTGAGCCAGTCGCCAGTTGATCAGCCAGAAGAAACCTTAGACTCTATAATTGAGAACAACTTGGAAGTTTATTTAACGCTAATGATAGATGAACAAATTCTTATGATTTAGCATTCAGATCCAAAATTACGCAAATTAATAAAGATTTTAAAGAAACAGATAAATGATAGAACTGATGCAGAGAAGTATGTAACTGAAAATTATGTCTTGAAGAATAATCAGTTGTTTCGTAAAGTAAAAGATCGGGAAAAGGAGAAATTGTTATACGTCATACCTAAGTCGATGAGAAAAGGTATTGTAGTAAAATTTCACGATCTTTTGTCACATTTTTCAGCAGATAGAACTATTGCCAAAATCAAGGAGTCATACTGGTTTAAATGAATGAAACGATACGTTATGCGTCACGTTTCGATGTGTTTCGAATACCTAGTAAATAAATTGCCTAATGGTAAGTAACAAGTAAGTAACTAGTAAATAAAGTGAATAGTGGTAAGTAACAAGGAGTACTACATTCAATCACACCTGGTACAAGACCTTTTGCAATCATATATGTAGATCATTTAGGACCATTCGTAAAACGTTCAAGAGGAAATACAGAATTATTTGTAATAATTGATAATTTCGCAAAATTTACACGTTTATATCCTATGAAAAGTAATGCAGCCAAGTATGTGTTAATTGCATTGAAGAGTTTTGTAAATGATTTTGGGTTACCAGAAAAAATTATCAGCGATAGAGGAA
>KK113934.1:0-22003 GCA_000611955.2 Stegodyphus mimosarum
GGATGACAACGCCCGTCCTCACCGTGCAAACATCGTAAGCGAATGCCTTCTTTCGGAAGATATCACCCGTATGGACTGGCCAGCATTCTCTCCGGACTTGAATCCAGTAGAGCACTTACGGGACATGCTTGGCCGACGAGTTACAGCCCGTCAACCTCCTCCTACATGTCTACCGGAACTTCGGAGAGCATTGCTTTTTGAGTGGTGTAATATCCCCCAAGATCAGATCGATAATTTGATACTCAACATGCTTAGGCGTTGTACGGACTGTATTGCATCGTCTGGGAGACATACAATGTATTAACAATCATATGTAATATTGGTTTTTTGTAAATAAATTGTTTTTTTGTAATTTGCTCCAGGGAGAAAAAATCGCTAATTTTTTTAATAATATCAAACTTATAGCATCTTTTTTTGCTCTTTACCTTTTGTTTAATAAATAAGCTTTACAAATAAGTCAAATTTGTTTTGCTTATAACTCTTCCTTTGCCTGATTTTGCATCATCCTTAATTTATGGACATGAGTGTACTTCACTGGAATTCCATGCGATACTGTATAATGCTGTCCGGGCTCTCTGCTAGATTAATATTCCCATACTAACCTAACGACAGCTATAATTCCATATCAATTCCCGTTGCCTCACCACGTTGGGGAGAATCACGGCTGTTGTTCACGTGGATAAATAGGAAAACACACATCCTGGACAGGCACATTGAGACGACACACAGTCTTCACACCTTTTTATGTTTTCAACTGCGCGATTATATAGCGTTGAATGCTTCACTCTTTAGCACTGCGCAAACGCAAGGGGAACGCAAATTTCTCAACATTAATATTAGAAAATATAGCTATTAAATAGTAGTTTTGTTATTAAAACTATTTACTGATATTAAGAAATTAAGAATAGTGATATTAAGAAAAATGTACATTTTCAAATACTTGTTGATTTAAACTAATAATAATTTTATTATTTATAAAATAATTGCTGTGTCAAAATAATTTTTTGAAGCTAATAAATTTATTCACGTCTTTGTTTTCTGAAGTTTTTCTATGGTAAAACTATCTTCGATGTGTTTATAGTCAAAAGATATGCGTTTATAAAATTATGTATATTTATTAAATAATTACATGTGTATATAAAATTATTTTATAAATATTATGACTTAGTTTGTAACATCATAAAGATGTATTTATAAAACAATTTTTATCAAAATTATAAATTTTTTGCTGAATTTAATTATGTTTCCGCGTATGTATTTTTGTAAAATTTTTTCGCATAAACTTTTCATCAATGTTATTAATTTGTAATGTGAAATTTCTCACACTTCAATCTTCTTTTTTTTTTTTAACTTCTATGTATTTTTTAAAATTTGATTGTCCTTAGCATCCTTTTTTCTTTTTTAGGTAAGTTTATGAAATTTATTGACGATCTGTTTGCTGTTGTTACGGAGGTAAGACTTTCCAAGTCCAGTCATGATTATACGATTTTAGTGAATTGGTTTCTTTGTTTCTTCAGGGCAAATCTTAAAATCAGTTTTTGACCCTCTTCTGCCGAACTCAGTTTTCTGAAATCTTGCCTAGTAATTTTTTTAAAATTAATTAACTAAATAAACTGACTAGTCATTACACGCCTTTCATTATTATGAAAAGTTTCAGAAGAACATGCATAATGTTGAGTCTCAAGCGGGGAAATTAAAGAAATTATGCATTTATCAAAACCTGAACCTGAGGATGAATAGAATATGCAAATCTTCCATGCTCCTTTGCAGTTGATATGTGTGAATTTTTACATTCGTAAATACATGTAATGAAAGTTTAGATCTGAGTTAGGTGATAGGGGTAACGGAATGTTTATAAGAACATACAGTGATGATTAGTGCTTTATTTATTACACAGCATTTATGACCTAAACGCATGTAACTGAAGTGCACACAAGACACGCCCGCTGTTCCGTTATAATAATCGTTTTCATATTCTAAATCTTGACAAAGAAGCAGCAGATGGTTGCAGACGAAAACATCGCGGACAGAACTGTCGCGCAGAAAAAAACGCAAGGCGAAAACCTCGTTGTACAAAACATTGTGGAAGAAAAGAAAGCGAGGGGAAAATATCGCAGTTTTAAAACATCGTATCATAAAGTATAGTTGTCGAAAATAAAGCGGTTAAAAAATGTTACACTTTTAAAACATCGTCATAGCAAATATTGTTGTCAAAAAAAAAATAAAAAAAGGAAAAAAAAAGAAAATCTGAAAGGTTTCAGATTTTAAATTACGTCCAAAGGGGCGTTTTTTAAACATTTTATATGTTACTTTTATTTATTGAATATCATGTTCTTCGCATTTAAACCATAAAATTCAGTTAAAGAACAATATCGCAAAATAATTTTAAACTGAGCCTGTCTTTAGAATTTCCTACACACAGTCTCACGCGCTGCAGATAAAAATGTTTTTTCTGTGCAACGTTGCCATTGCCCGCTTTGAAATCCTCGAGTTTGTTAATCAAAAATTCGTTAAAGTTTTACAAAATATGAAATCGTTAATAAAACAAATTCCAAATTTCAAATTTGGGCTTCCGGTTGCCTATATTAGCAGCAGGATGACGGCATTCAAAATTCGATGGCTTTAGGTACCGTCGTTTTGTCACAATGCGAGAAACATACATACATTTTTGTACATTCTTCATTATTTAATTTCTTTAAATATAATACAGGGCTGCAATATTTTGTGGCAACAGTCTGAAAAGTGATACAGACTTTTAATATTTCCGACGCAAAATCGCAAAACGAAAACAATAGTTCTTCAGGGACACAGCTCCTTTGGATTAAAAAAAAAAGTACCTACAAGTTATCGCTTGACAATGATATGGGAGGCGTGTGTTTTTTAGGCTTTAAAAGTTCTAAATGTATATTCGCATAATTATTTGTAACCGCAAAATGATATTTGAAGTATTTTACCTCTACATTTCGTATCTTTGAATTGCGTTTTTCTTTTGCTGAAACTGTGAGAATGAAGCTTAGGCCTTGGATGCTGAAGAAAAGCACTGAGTGATTTCGAAATTTCGTCGAAACAAAACAACAGCTATACTTCGAAAAGTACTACTGCATCCCTCAAAAAAATTAAGACTGATACAGTTTCATATGTACATCTTCAACCTATCCCTATGTAGTCCCCTGACGTTTCAACTATGGACTTTTGCGTATTTGGTGTCTTGAAAAAAAAAACTGAGTCCATCAAGGTTCTGAAAAGTAGGGGAAGAAGAATGGACCATGGAAATTTTACGAAACGCCCTTTTATCCTGAAATTCCTATCCAGATTTATAGTCAAAAAAAGGCTATCAGATAGATCTTTAACTATACTTCGCCTTGTTTAATTTATAAAACACATTAAAATATAATCTAAATTTAAATAAATATGTACGTATGTTTCGAATTTTGGGAAGATGGGTGAAGGAAAGATAGTCTAGCAATTGTGAAAGGGTTGCATGGAGCAAAAAAGGTTGATAAACCTCACCTGAAATAGACGTAAATCACTTGCATCCTGGTGGGGGCTAACAACAAGAAGAAGCAGTAGTAGAGATTCAAATCATAAAAATTGGTTAATTGACATAAAATATATTATAATTATTTTATGATAGATAGGAGAAGTAGCTAGACTTAAAAAAAAAGACTTAAGTGGCTGTTTTAAATAAAAATTAGAATTTTATCTTAAATATACTCCCTTCAAAAGGAATAAGGTTTAGAAATAAGGCTTATTTAAAAAGCAGTACTAAAAAATAAAATGCATTGTTATAAAAAATATTGTAAGTAAATTAATTCCAATTATACTTTAAATTTTAAATCATTATTACATACCTTCATAATTTTGATTAAATCACTTTTTGAAATTAAATACAATTCTTGATCATAAAATTCTGATCAATTCAATTCTGATCTTGAACAGGGAGCTGAATGCAGCTATGTTCTGTGGTAGAATATTGGGATTAAGTAGTAGAAGAACTGCACTTTAAAGGAATTTAAAATCCTCTTTTATGAAACCACAATTATTTTCAGCCACTTCCCAACTCGGGAGGATACAGAAAATAGAGACTGCACTTAGGTCTAAAATGACCAATCAAATTAATTTAAACTAAAGCTAAATAGAAATTAAGTAGTCGTTGCTCACAGAGCTATAACGCGAGGTTGGCCTCTAAACTAATTGGTGCCTAGCAAGGTTTAACTAATATTGACGCACTTAGATTTACTTCAATAAGTAATCACGGAACAGCGTTACGGCTTAGAATTTAAATACTAGCTAATCAGGCAAACGTCGAATAGAGTAACAGTGGTCTGATACTAAAAGCTCTCTCACTTTGAAAGGTTTCTACCTTTCGTTTAAATACTACTTGGCTCCACTTCAAATTAGCATAAAGCTGAAACGCGCGCTTATTCTAACGGGAAGTTGAAATGGAAACAGATAGAAAGAGTCAAATTAAAATAAAACTTTGTTAGTTTAACTAAAACCTTATAAACTGACAGGGAATTAAATTCAAAACACGACGGAAAGGCGTTCTGTGTATTTTAGATATGTGTGCAAGATACGATTCTAACTCTAATTTGTAATATCTCCTTTTTAATTTGATCTTCTTTGTATCCTAAAATAGCAATATGCTATGCTTATAATAAATCTTTCTGAAGAACGCCATTTCAAAATGAATCCCTGTCATATGATTATGTAACTCGACTGACGCATTATTTACATAATGACAAAGCGAAACTGAAGGTTAGTGACGCTGACTGCCGTACCGATGAGCTAGGTTCGAATCCCAGAGAACGCAGGGATGCTTATAAGCATATAGCGTCTGTTCGGCAAACGAGAACTAAAAATACAAGGCGAACCAAAAGTCCTCTTGAGAGACTGTGATAGGAGAAGATGAGGGTCAGAGACCCTTGGAACCCCCCAGAGTGTTCTCCCTCAAAATTGGGGCAAAACTGCACAGTTATTACGGCATGACTATTCTTGTACGACCAATGGTTAATTTCTAGTGTCCCACCCTACTTCTACCTGTATCTGTACCATGATTTTGTTATTCTTAATGTAATATCAGTATCACAGTCTTCGTTATTCTATGTTTGTTTCTACCTTGTTACCATCATATCTACCGCTTGTCTTCATCTTTTGTTATAGTTATGATTATGTGAACTTATTAGTTATGATTTACTTATAATTATGGAATATCAAGTACATATTTTGCGCCGGCTTAGCTATTGTGCCAAGAACAAAGAAGAATGTTAACCGTCCGAGAGTGCATCTTCGTTGTAACCGTCATCATCTAAGACAGATTCGAAAGTTTTATTATATGTACCTTAAAATCCGGCATATAACGCTCACTTTTAATAAAAAAAGTAAGATCGAAATTTACGGGTGCGCTCTATACGCCAGTTATAAGAATGATAGATTAAAAATAAGGAAAACATTGGCATGCAAGAATTATATTTTTACATGTGCCTAAATGCTGTTTATTTAAAAGAAATGACATACATACCTTATGAACTAAAACTATTCATTATTGGATAATATGAAACGTTCGTCGTGTTCGTCTTGCGGTATATTTGCAGGCAAATCATTGAATTCTATTTAATATTCACTATAACTGTTACTCTGATTCATAAATAAATAATCACCATCCGTTCCATCTTTCACCAACACCAAACATCCTTTCTGCAGCACGATTTCCATTTCCTTTCGCAAACTGAATGGCTTTGCATTTGAAATCAGCACTGTATTGTTTCGTTTGGCGGGAGCCACATTTACTACTAAAAGGAATACTAGAGCAATTGTATTTCAGCTGTAACAAATGCGATTTACTGTGCGAATGGCTTTGATGTTCACTTAACAATCACGGCTTCAAATGATTACAGAAAGAGAAAACATCTGAGTCCTAAATCCGTGAGTTCATTTGGGTTGGAAGGCCATGCTTCGTATTTCTCGAAATCCTAGAATAACATTCTTGTGCACGCAGCTGCACTGAATACAACCCACCCTATTTGCAGAATTATTTACTTCCCCAAGCATTTCTCTCACATGCGTATTGTTCTTCCTATCGCTTTTCAATTCAGTGTACCATTGTTCGAACGCTTGGGGAAAATCTTAGAATGAATGACTTCAAAAAATAAGAGCCTCGCACATGTATCTTTCAGGGTTCTTTGTAAAGAAAAGGATGAGCGTTATACAGCGAATATACATAAAAACTAATAAATGTACACTGCTGGCCACCCAAATTGCAACACCAAGAAAGGCAAGAGTTATCACAACAAAATGCCTTTAGTAGATAACATGTTGACCAAGTATCAACTTCAAGTATAGTTATAGACTTCTGTGAAGTGTGGTTCCTTCCAGAGTCAGTAGCCAGAGTAGCCGCCATTGTTGGAGATCACCGCTGCCACACGCCTCGGCATTGATTCAAAGAGACTTTCGATGTGTTCTTGGGGTACAGCAGAACAAGCAGCTTCCACACGTTGCCAAAGTTGATTTGTTGTGGCAGCTTGGGATGTAATCTGGCTCAATCGTTCAGCAACCATGGACCACATGTTTTTTATCGGCGAAAGATCCGGAGAGTGAGCCGGCCAGGAAGCAATTCAATGTGACGATTGACGAAGAACCCTTGGACAATGCGTGCCACGTGTGTGGTCGCGCATTATGCTGTTGAAATATGGCTGTGGGCAAGCCCTGAAGGTAAGGAAGGACAACTGGCTCCAACACCTCGGAGATGTAGCGCTGGCTGTTTAATGTACCGGCAGTGCGTACTAGAGGAGTCCGAGAGTGATATCCAATACCGCCCCATACCATAATACCCGGTGCAGGACCAATGTGGCGGTGCGTAACGCAGCTGTTCAGCATCCTCTCTCCACGGTGTCTCCAGACTCGAATTCGACCATCGTGGTGTTGCAGACAGAAGCGGGACTCGTCAGTAAAGACAATTTCATTCCATTCTGCCGTCCACATCCTTCTTTCATCGCACCATTGGCGGCGGAGACGTCTGTGGTTCTGCGTCAAGGGTAGACGAAGCAATGGACATTTAGCGGACAGACCACTCTGCTGTAAACGGCGTCGAATGGTACCGAAGACACTGGATGATGCGTTACAGACTGAATGTGCTGTGCTATTGTTAGTGATGGAACTGAGCGATCCGTCACTGCATATGCACAATGTTCCTGTCATCACTTGAAGTGGTGCACTGAGGTGGATGCGATCGAACACGTCGGTCCATCGTACCCTCCTACATCCAACGGTCACATATCCACATTACAGTTGTTTGGTTTAGTCCAACATGACTACCGATTTCCCTAAAAGATAATTCACACTCTCAGTAGCCCACTATCCTTCCTCTGTCGAACTCGGATACTTGATCAAACGATTATCGCTGTTTACTACGAGGCATAATTGATCGGTTTTTTTAAACTCGTAGTAAACAGCGTTATTAACCACAAGAAAACACAATTGCCGAACTTGAAATCGTCGAAAACTCCAAGCCTTAAATAGCGTTTCGAAGTGGCGCCACAGGCGCGCGTGATGTGCGTCTGCGCTGAAATTCTAATCATTTGCATATCTCACCTCCGCTAATGCATGTTGTAAATTTCATGTTATTTGCATGCTTTCTTCAGGGTGTTGCATTTACGGTGGCCAGCAGTGTATTTTCAATTATAGGTGCGCTTTATACGGCGGAATATACTATATAATGCATTCGTCATTTGTCTGTCAAGTATTTTATACTTGTCTCTGTCCTTCCCCCATATTCATCTGACACGTGATTTATAAGGGTTCCAGAAGAAAAAGCAGATAACCAGTCACCTTCTTCTTCTTTTTTGGGGTTTTCCAAGCCATTTTAACAAACAAGAATCCCAGGAAACAGCCTAAGCTTGTTTGATTCGATGCCATGGCGTGTAGAAACTCTTTATTTCCGCTGATAGTGCAGTGGCTTCGAAATATACTGATATACTGATTTTGTGTCACTGATGTTGTTTTGAACTTTAATAGCTTATTTGTATTATCACTAATTTTAAATGGCGTAAATTTCTTTGTAATCTGATGTTTCCTTTATGATAATTCAACATTTGCAAATCTAAGTTATGACTTTATAATTTTCAAACATTAAAATATGCATTATTTTGCATAAAAGGACTTCACTGCAAAACAAGATTCCGTTTCTAGAATTTTTACACCCAGATCTTGGATTCTTTTAGCAGATATATCAACAGACTGTTTGTGCATATTTAAAAACTTATTTGACTGAAAACTATCATATAGTATTTTTTCGTAATTAAAAGGTTAAATTTTTAAAAAAGTGTTGAAACTGTTGAAGGTTTTCTGTTTTCATTTTAGGTAATATTTTCCCTTCATTTTACCCTTTTGCTTATCAAAACATTTTTAACTAAACATTTTCTTTAAAATTTCGAGATTCTTGAAAAGGATATGTTGAAAAATAATTTAACCAATTAGTTTCACTTATTTATCAAACATATGTAAACAATAACAATGGTACCGTTAGGCCTGGGCTTCTTATGTAGCATAAAATTAGACCAGAACCTTAAAAGACAATAGTTAAACTGTCACGATGTCTTGTAAGTACCGCAGATTAATCCAAATAAAGTTTAACCAACTCGTGCTTACAGAAGCCAAGTAGTTTTAGCTTAGAACAAAATGGATGAACTAAAACTAATGAAATTTAGGTGTCGCCTAACGGCTGCACAGTATAACTAGTTCACAAGGTGGTTCTGACCGAACTGGCGTAAGCAAGCATAATGGCAAGAATAACTAAACGGCGCAGAATATTGATCGCTAAAGAATCAAAGTTAGCAACGTGGCCTTCAAGCAGGCAGAAAACGCTCTGATTTCACCCTCTAAAACCTTCCTTTAAGTACTTTCCTCTTTCTACTTAATTTGAATATCGCGCGAACTAGAAATTCACATTCTGGCAGGAAAATGGAAACGAGGCTGAAGGAAAAGAAATTAACATAAAATAACGGGTTAGACACTTAAACAATAGTTTATAATATTCTGCGTCAGAATTTAAGTATATGAAAAGGAGGTCCTTAAAGACCTCGTTAAAAACTTAAATTTTAAATAGATAAGATTTCAGAACCAATTTCTTACAATAACGTTAAATTTCAAGTGAACGTAATGAATTCTAAGAGCTGGATCCTCTTCAAAAACAAAATTTCAGCAGCTCAGGTCCTTCTAGAAATCTGGAAGGAAAAAGACTTTAGCCAAAAAATTCAAAACATGATACATTGTTTCAGTTTACATTTTCTCGTACTTCCAAAACTGCACCTAATGTGCTAACAAGAGCATGCTTTAAGCATGAGTGTTGGCTGGAAAGTCTAACTTTAACTCATACACATGGCTAGCTTTTTCTCTTAATTTAAATTTCTCTTACTTCTTCTAGCTTGCATTTGAACGTTTTATTCATACAATACAAATTTAATTATTTCACATATCTGCCTTGGAGTACTTTTAACATTTACCACGCAGATCGTAAGACATACTACATTAAATAAAATATTTACAGTACATTAAATTAGAAAATTCAGCTTGCACTTTGCATCAAGACAACCAAATTGCTCAGAAGTTGTTAGCATTTTCGTTCACATTTCCTCATATCGGTCTCTCAAACTAAAATAGAATTCTTGTTTCTCAACTAATTTTAAAATGAACATAAATCCTTGCAATTTAAATTGAGCTTCTTGCTTCTTAAACCACTGAAATAACCTCTGAGCTTTAGTAAACAATACAACTGAGCTTTAGTAAGTAGAAATTAAATTTCTACTCCTTTTTTTCTTTCTTTTGAATTCATGCATTCTTTTTTTCACGAAGTCATTCCATGTGGGATATACGTCAGCCTGGCGAATCCGAAACCTTTGACCTGGCTGAGTCACTTCTTCTGACGACCAGTCACATACTTTTGCCATTCTTCCTCGGCGTTGAGGACTTTTCGTCTCAGCTGCCCGCTTCTTCGGGCTTGAATTCCTCGCTGGGCCTTTCTTCAGCGCTTCAGGTAATCTGGAGCGATGAAATTTCCGCGGTCGAATTTGCACTGTGGAGCATTGTTCGACTGACCGCTTCCTCCTTAGCGTCTTCAGCGCCGGTTCCTATGTGTACTTCGGCTCTGGCGATGCAACTTTCTCTCAGACTCTTCATCCTTTGGTTGTTCATCTCTACTACTGGATTCCTTTCATCTTGGCTTCTGTCTTGACCACTTGGCCCTTGTCTGTTATGGTTGTATTCTTACTTTTGTTGGTTGGTCCTTTATATTTGTAGTTGCCCTTCTCTTTCTGATTGGCATCTGTACTTTTAAATTCACTTGATTTGTGCCGCTGTTCCTCGTCGCTTTCACGGTGGGTTTTTTTTTTCCCTTTAGCAACATGAAAAATATCCTTAAAATTTTGCATTTTAGTTCCATAATAAGAGGCGTTAATCTGATCACCATTTGCCACTGTCTGTTCCACATTTGTATTTTTTGAATAAGTTACTGATTATCGAATTCTTTAAATCAAGAATGGGCCTTCAGATCGTGGCCAAAATTTAGTTATTCTGTCTTCCTCTGCTAATGGTAACGAGTGCTTGGCCTTTAAAACTTGGTCTCCCACCTTGTCTTTATCTCACATCACAATTTCCTGTCATTTCCTGTCGTAATATAATTTCTGTTTTCCCCTTGCCATATCCGAATTTTGGACTGGTTCATTTATTATCTTTTGTATATCCTTCATTTAAAGTTCCAGGCTCTCTTCTGCATAAAGAGTAATTTAATTTATCCAGTGGCGTAATTAGTTTCGGCCTGAGAATAACTCAACGCCGCAGATTACTGATCGCTAGAGAATCAAAGTTAGCACGTGGCCTTCAAGCAGGAAGATCACGCTCTGATTTCACCCTCCAAAACCTTCCTTTAAATACTTTCCTCTCTCTACCTAATTTGAATATCGCTCGAACTAGAAATTTACATTCTGACAGTGAAATGGAAACGAGGCTGATAGAAATAAAAATTAACATAAAGTAATGGGTTAGAAACTTAAATGATTCTTTATAACATTCCCCGCCAGAATTTTAGTATACGAAAAAAAGAGTTCCTTATCGACCTGGCTAAGAACTTTTGTATTAAGTGGATTGATTACTTACAGCAGTGCATTTGTATTAAAGGAGATTACTTACAGAAGTACATTTGTATTTGAGAGGATTACTTACAGCGCCTGATTTATGATGTGCATTTTATATGGATATATTAACTAATGTATTTACTGTTTGCGAATTATGTAAATTATAAAATATTATTTCAAAACGAAACTTCACAATCATTATTCGACGCCATTTTGGATATCGGCGACTAAGCAATACAAGTGATCTCTGAATTGAAAGTCATCGATTAGAGACATCACAATGTTTGTACAGCAATAACATTTGCGAAAGATTCATCGATAATGAATGAATATTGGCATAACTTAACGTAACATAACGCTCCAAAAATTTTGAAAGAACTAGGCTTAAGATATTTCTAACATTAAAAGCTCGGAAAAGTAAAATCACCGCTTTCTGTTATGATTAAATTTTTCTACTCGATAAATTGTTTTTCACAGAATAAAAACTGAGTTTTAACATCACGTAATTAAACACCAAACTGACATATTACTAAAAAGACGCTATAAGACACTTCCGTTATTTTAACACCAGCGAGGGGATTCATAATTGCGCTGTTTTTTTTTTTTTTTTTTTTTTTTTTTTTTTTTTTTTTTTTTTTTTTGTTTGTTTGTTTTATTTTTTTTTGTTTTTTAGCGATAAGCGAATGATTAAAAGACTGCTTGCTTGAAGCTTCTTTTTTTCTCTTTTTGATTTTTTAAAGGCTCGAGTTCATCGTGAAAAATTAATCAACTGTCTTCTGAGTTTTGCTTCGCCGATAACGAGTTGAGAAAATCATCGATTTTCTTCTGCCTTCCTTTATGCGCTGATGGTGGAATTCATCATTAGTGATTATAAATGAAATTCTACCAACGCCTGAATGTATACTTGAAATGTAAGCTGTCCCACTGAGGGTCTGATTATTGGCCGGCACAAGGCCGTAGGTTTTAGGGCCATCAAAACCTATAATCATTCTATAATTTATCATAAAATATTTACTTTAGTTAAAATTTGGTTATTTCTTTGTTTAATTATTTATGGCAAAGCACGAGATGATTATATACTTGATTACTTGATTGATGAAACACTTGATTTGATGAAAGCAAGAGAAGTGAGCGTAGGATGTCCTTTAAATGACGCTTTGTTTGTGGCTTGAGAGCGTCTTATTCGGGCCGTCATCCCACTTACTAATTTTGGCATAACTTTGTCACAGTTGCATTATGTTATACCAGAATGCATTCAAAAAATAAGCGAAATCCTTTCTACAGATGAAACTATTGTAGTCTCAGGATTAGGATACATTCATCTATGAAGGCATTGCTTATGATAGCTATTTGCTTCATGAAAGGAGAACATTTCATGTGAAATTGGCTCTTTTTTCTTTCGTTGCGCATGGAGGAAAACCACAAAATCCCTCTTGGCCACTCACTTTAGCATCATTTAAACCCGAGACAAAGCTACCAGTTTTTAGCGATCTTATATTTTGAGTTCAAGCAGTTAACTGTATAAGATATTTTCTCCTTCCTATTTGCATGTCTTCATGCTGCTAGCACACTCGGCGCGTATTCAAGAGGTCCATGTTTGAGTCCCGGCGAGGACGTTGCTCGTTTTTCATATCTCTTGCTTAACAAAAAATCCTAATGACTCTACAACTAAATGCAGAAGGATGGTCTGTAAAAGGCTAACACCGGGGTTTTTCTAAGCTAATGTAGTCAGTTCCATGTGTTGATTGAAGTTCAAATCTTTCAACTCGCTCCGCTATGAAGAAAAATTGGTTTTGGAACAGCGTCGATTGTGCCAGATGTCTCCTTTAGCTCAGATAAATTCCTTTGTGAACGGCCTTAATTGTCAGCAAAGTGTATGACTCTCAGGCAGATGACTTCGCTGAGGCTCAAACATTGAGGGAAATGAAGGAATTTTCATGATGTCAATTTTCATGAATCTCATGATGACCTCATATAGCTGTTGTCAAGCAGCAGATGAGCTGCATATGAGTTTTCTGAAGATACTTAGCGCTCAATTAGTTATCGAAGTGGAGGAGTTTCTTGCATATGGCACCATGCAGCCTCAAACGGCTGCTCTTAGCAAATGAAACATGTGAGTTTTCTGGAGACGGCGCCATTGGCGACTGAAAAGACTATTCTCATAGCTGTTCAGTTTTCGGCACAGGGAGACGTATATCATGGACAACACGTTTATCGTATCAAGTCTTGAACAAGTGCAAGTTCGTTATTAACAATTACTATATTAACGATTTAATTAATGGCACAGAAACAAGATAAAAAATGCTACACTAATGAACCGCTTACTATTCAGAATCTCTAGGAAAACATCACATCCAAAATCAATATTTTAGGGGGGAAAAAGAGTGCAAAAAGTGCAGGAATGAAAAATGATCAGATTATTCTCTGTCGTCAGGTACACATTATCTCACATTAGGAAAGTCTTTAGAGAAATATCTAGCATTAAAATAAAGTGAAAACTATCCATAAAATTATAAATTACAAGTGTTAATAAATTAAATACGTTTGTAATAATATCAATTTGTTAGATTATTGTGGGAGGGGGAAATGCAAGTGTGTTTTTATCAGGTATAACGCCAATGCTGGCCCAAATTCGACCCAAGTTTGAGTTGTTAAGTGAATGGGCTGGCTGTCTCGGCATTTTCATTGCTTCATTACTGTTCCGATTCCCGGAGCCAGTTTCCCTCTGAAAATTTTCCACAAAGGTATTATTTCCTTTAAATAGATGACCATTCCGTGCTTTGTCATAAATAATTAAACAAAGAAATAAGCAAATTTTAACGAGAGTAAATATTTGGTGTAAAAAGTTGCTTTTGTTAATTAAAATAATGCTGCAAAGCTTTATAAAAATTATGAAAATAATGTAAATTAATGCATATTAGTACGAATTAAATGCACAGCGCCATCGAAAATCTGTGACGGGATAACAAAATTGTATTACTGAAAAAAGGAATCATATATTCAGGCAAATTTTATAAAATATTTTCTGTCTTCTTGCTGCATGCTTTCGTGATGTAATTGGGAAACACGTCTGCCTAGTAGTTGGAAGGCCTGGACTTCGATTTCCGGTACACATTTTTCAAGTCTCCTGCTCAAAAAAAAAAATTCAAATTTCTACTATTACATTCAGAAATGTGTGAAGCTTTATGCACATTTTAGCTCGTTTTCGTATGCCGCCATTAATTGCTCGACAGACGTTAAGACGATATTCAGTTTCAGTCCATTATCTTTTGAAGTATCTCCGGCTTTGCGATTTCAATTACAGTTCGACGTTTTACGTGGCTGATATCGGTAATGTTTCACCATAAGAAATATTGTTACTGTTTGAAGAACAAATCCAGAGGTGCAAAATCTGTAGGCTTCGAAGAAGTAAAAGGAACGGACCACCCTTCAGTTTATGAGTTTGGGAGGTTCTTACTTAAGGCTGCTACTTTTTTTTTCAGCCGACCACACAGATAGCCATTTAGTGAGCTGAGGTAAAACTCACATTCTTTAGCTCAATTTCAGTGAAAGAATTATTTCCGTACATTTCGTTTCATTATACAGGGTGTTTATAAAATCCCGGACCCATTTTTATGTTTAATAATTCATAAAATAATGAAGATAGATTAAAATTAATAACATAAATAATGGTTAGATAAACTCAAAACGTTTCATGACCCTTGTCAATGTACTTCCACGTGTGCCCCCTTCGAAGCACGGACAATATCAAGTCGATATTCAATTTCCCGCCAGGTACCGGCAAGCATGTCGGCATCCACAGAGGCTATTGCGGTTGTAATTCTGGCTTTTAGGTCATCAATGTTCGACACTCTCCTCCTGTAAACGTTGTCCTTTACAAATCCCCAAAGGAAAAAGTTCAGCGGCGTTATATCAGGTGATCTGAGTGGCCAAGGAATTGGACCTCCTCGCCTAATCCATCTTCCTGTAAAATGGTCATTCAAAGAATTACGAACGATGGTACCCCAATGAGGTGGTGTGCCATCTTGTTGCAAAAAGACATGTGGCTGAAGCTCTTCTAGTTGTGGAAATACGAAATTTTCCAACATGTCTAAGTATGCGACTGATGAGGCCGTCCAATTCCTTGGCCATCCAGATCACCTGATATAACGCCGCTATCTAACCATTTATGTTATTAATTTTAAGCTATCTTTATTATTTTATGAGTTATTAAACATCAAAATGGGTCCGGGACTTTATAAACACCCTGTTTTACTACATAATTAAGTTATTGCATAGTAAAGTTGTGAAATCCCCGCTTTCTTTTTCTATGACCCTGTGTTTTAAGAAATAAAGTAAAAATATACATTATAAAGAACTGTAGACCAGAAGACAGAGGCTCCATTACCTGGCTGACTAATATGCCTGCCTTACACAGATTAAAGCCTCTGCTTCCAGAAGCCATCTGCTACCAGGTCCCCCACAATCAGGGACATTATAAAGAACTGCGTTCTTGCTTTTAATTCGGTTAATTTGCTAATCAATTACAGACTGATTAAATTTTTAAAAGGTGATAAAGATCTTATGCTTCGCCTAATCGTAGCATTCAGAGAACTCGCTGTTTGCCATGCCGAATGAAAAATTATTTAAAGATTTTATGAACAGCAAAATTTGGGCTGTCACGCGGACTATAAACGTATGAAAGCATAAAGTAACGGAACTCTCCAAATATTCTTTAAAGATTCCACTAAAAATTTTTCTAATTTCAAGGGGGCGGGAATTAAGCGTTGCATGTTCTAATTAATGAGAAGATTTTAGAACGCCACCTATTTGCCGCTTCCTTCTGATATTTAAATAAAGCAACGCAAAAGCGGGAAAAAGTAAATAAATAACGAGACGAAACGAATTTTCAGCTTGCGAAATTCGGAAGTCATTATGAGCTTAATTTTCATCATCTTCTAATGAGGTATCCAGATCGCGCAGGTAAACGATACTCGGCTGGAAAGGTCATTAAATGCGTCCCGGCACCCTCGCAAATCAGCGAATCCGATTACCGAGATTTGGATTCAATTACAGCGAAAGCAATTCACTCATTAAGAGTGCTTCCGTTCCCGGAACGGAAAGGGACTGCGCAATAGCTCATTGGCTAAACGCTGATCAAGCGATAATGAATGCGGGGAGAATAGTAGATGCGGAGTAAACAATTGTTCTTGTGTTAGGTATCAACTAATTCTTCTGTTATGAGGATAAAGATTTCATTATCCAATATTACAGTTTCAAATTTAAATATATATAACACCAGCTAACCTACGAGTCATATGCTTGCTTGTAATACGCAGTAAAGCACTGTTGATACGTTACAGACGCCTGGAAAATTTGGGTTGTGTCATGTATTTTAACTTTCGTTAATTTATTCGTATGTATTTTTTAGCGCTGAATCCGAAAATAATGTTACTTTTTGTCATCAAGTCAGATTTTCGAAAAACATAACGTTCAGAGTTTGTAAAAAGTCGAAAAATTGCGAAAATGTGAGACTTCAAAATAGATTTAATTTTTTTCTGTAGAATTTTTTTAGCTTATACTAAGACAATGTGCATAAAATATGCGGTTTTATATCATGTATCGAAGTTTCCGAGGACCGCTTATGCTCTGCTTCTCGCTTTTCCTTTAATGTACTTGATGAGGTCCACCGCGATGTAACGTGCAGCAACAGTCAGCCATCAGCGAGGCAGTACATTTTCCTTGATACCATCTCTCTATTTCTTTGGTGTCTTGATGAAAGCTCTCGCCTATTTCATCGCTAACAGAACCCATATTTTCAGGGAAATAGTCCAAATGTGAACCTTTAAGCTCATGGAACAGCCTAAGATTTGTATTTCTAAAGTATGTTCTAAAAGATTGATTTAAAGTTTGGATATTTTTATAGCCCAGGAGCTTGGTTCCTACGTCTTTAAAAGCTCCTCGGGCTCCTTTTTTCGCAACATCCGTTTGTTTCTCAAAATTACCATCTTTTTCTAATCTCAGAACCAGTAAAGACACCCCCTTATAGTTTGGCAGTTGGTAAGGCTAGAAATTTGTTACAGATGTGTTTAAAACGTTGACCTTTTTTTAATAAAGCTTTGACAAGTTTCTCAATCAAGCCTAATTTGATATGCAGAGACGCACTCAGCAACGGAGAACCAAAACTCCCATCGTCTTCGACTCAAAACATTTTGTAGATTCCTTAAGAGACATTTAAAGTGGAGGAGAGAGAAGGGGGGGATTGTTTCAAAAACCAATATCTCTCTTAAAATTTTTTAAAAAATTAATGGAATTAAAGAAAAATTCAATAAAAGGGAAAATTAAGCTCATTTATAGCAATTTCCAGAAAACTGAAAGGATCAGATTCAAAACTGAAGGGATCTGAAGGGTACCTTCCCCCCATCAGACCCATTAGCTGTTTTGATATAAGAATGTTTAGTATAACCCCCCCAAAAAAAGAAGAAAAAGGAATTATGCAAAAAAACGTTTTATGTCTATTTTAAAAGCTCATATTTTTGCAATTTTTCGACGTTTTGACAATGTGAGAAAATTCCTGACGGGCTGGTAAAGAATGAAGGTTAATTTTTGTATTCTGTGCTAAAAATTACATAAGAATCAATTAGCAAAAGTTAAAAAACGCGGCCATTGAAGACTTGTGTTTATTAGAGAATCACAGAGAAGAAGATGGTAGCGTAATCGACTTTTCTTCACTATTTATTATTTTACAATTAGACTGAGTGCAAAAATAAATTCCAAACTAGCATTAATGAAATACACTAAATCTAGTTCTTGGAGGTAATAAATATTATTAGTTTTGTACAATACTTTATAATGTTCGCCAAACAACAATGACTTTTATACGCAGTCGATAAATACGCGATATTATATTACACGCGCTGCTGTTTTGCCACATGTTTGTATGTACCTGTTTCTAATTATTCGCGTGTATATTCGCGAACCTTTAAGCTCATGGAACAGCCTAAGATTTGTATTTCTAAAGTATGTTCTAAAAGATTGATTTAAAGTTTGGATATTTTTATAGCCCAGGAGCTTGGTTCCTACGTCTTTAAAAGCTCCTCGGGCTCCTTTTTTCGCAACATCCGTTTGTTTCTCAAAATTACCATCTTTTTCTAATCTCAGAATCCTTTTCTAATCTCAGTTGCACCCTTAATTTTCATCTGCTTTTTCGTCAAAAAAGTGCGGCTTATAGACGAGAGAATACGGTAACTTTTTTATTCTCAATGAGGAATATCTTCAGCGCACCGTCGCAAATTGGTACTGAGACGTTCCTGACTACAAGATATTGGAAAGTTATAGAAACGTTTGCAACTGGCTTATTCAGAGATTTCTCCGTGGTAGAGAAAAGTCACAGACGTGATGTTTATACAACGGTGACGATGCCAACAACCTGCAAGCTGTAGCAGAAAGCACTGTCAACAGTTCCAGTAGTATTAAATGATTTGAAGCCTAGGAATCAGCAGTGGACAACAATAACAATGGGTGACAGTTGGGATGCAGGGAAGTAGAAACGAAGATATTTTATCACATATTGTAATGTTAATATTTCTTAGTATTATTATTGGAATGTGGGTTTCTTTTAAAGAAATAATATCGTGACAGTTACCGGTAGTTAATCCATGACACAAAAGGGCTAATTAGTTCCCAAAAGGGCTTTTGAGTTTTTAACCCAACAGGGCTATTAGTCTCGCAACGCAATTTTGATTCACTTTAAATGCGTTGTTTCCCTTTTCTTTCGAGTCTGCTGCCATGCAACAGAATGTAAGGTATTTGTCTTGAACTTAATCTGTTGGTTATGGATGAACGAACTGAGTGACTTAAAAGCAATAGATTCAATGCTTAAGAGTATTATTTTTTTACTTTGTAATCGGTTGGATTAAAATAAAAATGCATTTAATTCATGATATATCTATTTAAAAATGTTTATAGAATGTCATTATACACTTTATTTCCTAGCGTATTGTCTTTTCTTTTTTTTTTAAGTCCAAATTAGGCTTTGTCCCTGAAGGATTATTGTTTTCGTTTTGTGATTTTGCATCGGAAACATTAAATATTCACTTTTCAAACTGTTGCCACCAAATATTGAAGCCCTGTTTTATATTTAAAGAAATTAAATAATGAAGAATGTGAATCAATGTATGTATGTTTCTCGCATTGTGATAAAATGACGGTACCTAGAACCATCGAATTTTGAATGACGTAATCCTGCTGCGAATATGGGCATCTGGAAGCTCAAATTTGAAATTATCGATTTCATATTTTGTAAAACTTTAACGAATTTTTGATTAACAAACTCAAGGATTTCAAAACAAACAATGGGAACGTTGTACAAAAAAAAACATTTTTATCTCCAGCGCATGAGACTGTGTTTAGGAAGTTCTAAGCATATGCTCAATTGAAAATTATTTTTCGATATTGT
The DNA here is from genome assembly GCA_000611955.2 of Stegodyphus mimosarum. Classification (NCBI taxonomy): domain Eukaryota; kingdom Metazoa; phylum Arthropoda; class Arachnida; order Araneae; family Eresidae; genus Stegodyphus; species Stegodyphus mimosarum. The sequence continues at coordinate 19,564 of KK113934.1, forward strand.
TCTTTAACTGAATTTTATGGTGTAAGTGCGAAGAACATGATATTTAATAAATAAAAGTAACACACGAAATGTTAAAAAAACGCCCCTTTGGACGTAATTTAAAATCTGAAACCTTTCAGTTTTATTTTTTTTTTTTTTTCTAATTTTATCATCCGAAAATCTAGAGGGGAAAATTATGCGAATAATTTAATTTCCAAAAGTCGCGGTTACATTAAGAACATAGCAAATGAAAAGTAGTCGTGGATAAACTATAGGTTATAATATTTATAATATTTTTTTGCTTTAAAAGAAACTTATTTTCGAATAAGAATATGCAGAAATATTAATATTGCAAATATGTGAGAAGATAAAACAAAGAATTAGAGAAGTTGAATGTGCAGTCGACTCGGCGAAATCATAAACTGAATGTCACTTCGTGTTTTCTTCGCTGTGGTGGGTCGGTTCTTGCATTAGGCTTTCATAAAGTTCAACCTTTAGAAAGAAAAGTTTCGGCATGACATTCACAGGTGATTTGCGAGTGTTTGTTATTAAGACTAAAAAATCGCTACATGGACAAACCCATTTTAAAATTTAAGGGAGCGCACTAAAAAGCTGCCAGGTTGGGGAGAATTCGTGAGATAAAATTGTATATTTTCACTTTCAGATACACAAAAGATATATAATGTTCCAGTGTTAGTCTCAATGTATGTTCATTTAATATCCTATAAAAGATATTCTTATGCCACCTGGGCCATCTCTATCGATAATCTCTGCTGATAAACTATATTAAATTTTTAAAAGAGATCTTTTGGACAACCGTTAACCTTTAAGAATTTTTTTTTTTCCATTTACTACGTTCTTATTGTAACCGCATCCTGCGGAAATTAAATTATTCTCATAATTTTCCCTTCTCAATTTCCGGACGATAGGGAAAAACAATGGGCGGGTGAAGATTACGCGAGCAAATTCAGTAATATTCATGCATTGAGATTCGCGATGTAACTGTAAATTATTGCATATTTTATTTTAAGCGCTTTCAGCATTGGCCAGCCGAAATGCAAAGTGGTCGGGTATTTCACGATATGCCTGGCTTCGACTGTTATGTATTTGGAATGGGAGACGATTAACACAGTGTGAAGCCGTAAGCACAGGATTTTTTTCGGGGAACCCACTGTCCTCTTCCTTTGTTTTATACGGGTCAAACAGGATTATGAGGAATTGGACTTAGCCGCTCATCTGTGATCTGGAGAGGCCATGGATCTAAGGCGACGATAAAAACAACAAATGAACTCTCGTCGAAGGATGAAGTTCAGACGAAGATGTGTTGAAGCAGCGAAACCTCAATCGCCGTTCGTGACATCAACGCGTTGCCAAGCAACCACGCGCCGGAACTCAATATTGTGCTACCGAAGAATACCAGAGAAGCCTTACGCCATTGTCTTTCTTCAGCTTGGAGGGCCGTAATGGTGATAAAACTCTCTTCTTCTTTTGTGAAGTATGGAGCTTTCGAAAAACAGTTCGTCTGGAGAGGTTGCCGATAAGGTGAATGGATCTTCCTTCCCTTGGAAGTTTAGCCGGAGACATGAATGGGAAACTGTCATACATTCGGGATGCGATTTTAATAACATCTTTTAAAGTGTCGTCTGCATAAATTGATTTAGTAGAACTCCTAATACCAAGCCTAGCCGGATATTCGATGAATCCGAATAACATCCTTATTCTTGTCTTAATCTATTATTCTTGTAACCCGTTTACATTATAAATTCACATGGAAGTATAGGATATTATTCAATTAGCATTTTGTCGATATATATCTAAAATATTGCTTTCATATCTTTTTGGGCGTATCTTAAGATTTCTTTTGGCTATTGCTGTTTATTTAGAAACTGGCTTTAACAACTGGAAGTAAATTCTCTTGAACTGATTCCGGTTTTTAGGCTGTTTTTTCATTAAATCACTTGCTTTTAATGATGCCACCAAATCTTTCGATACCTCTAGTTTATAATACATTTTGAGTATGATTTGTTTTACATACAAAATAAATTTTTCTCGTTGTTCAAGTATTAAAAACATTTTTCATGTAATCGTTGGTAGCTAAAACTGGTTAAACCAAAATATCTTAATTCTTATAAAGCTGTTTGATGAAAGGAATCAAACCTTTTATAATGCATTGATTTAAGTAAATAAAAAACAATTTAAAGTTTTCTGAAATGTGAGTAGTTTCGAAACATTGTCTGCTGCATCTGTGGGATGCTGTACTATTAGTTTTATTGCGAATGTTTTAGTCTTTATGCAAAAGTGCTCAAAAGTAGAGTGAAGGAATACTGAATGCCACCACTGAAAATCATAAATATTTATAATCTCTTCTCTACATATAATAAAACAAAGAGTCTGTGTGTGTGTGTGTGTGTGTGTGTGTGTGTGTGTGTGTGTGTGTGTGTGTGTGTGTGTGTGTGTGTGT
>KK113934.1:22201-41829 GCA_000611955.2 Stegodyphus mimosarum
GCTACAGGAAAGCGAGATTTCACTCTATACATTTCATTTTTACATCGTCGTGAAGCGTAGACACTTAGCTATTTTACGAACTTAAAATAAATTTCGTATTTCAATAAATCGATTAAATACGAATTTATTTAGGAAGGTGAGCTTAACACCTTTTCAGCGGAATTTTTTTTAAAAAAACTTTTTAAAAAATGTGCTGTTTATTTTCCTTTGATTTTTGGACACGTTGAACTTTAATCCTTTCGACTCCTTTTAAAAAAGGAATTTTGGAAAAATAATAATATTTTGTATTTTTTTTTAATTTTTTAAACGAAGCTTCCGAATACACTTCTCACATCTCAGATATTTTAAAATGTAGTTTTGGCAACAATTTTCCTTTCTTATTGTTGTTGATAGATTTTTGATAAAATTGCATCATTTTGAATAGTTTTTTTCTTTTAAAAATTTCGGTTTGGCAACAAGTTTTCATCGTATTTCTTATGTTACTGTTTTTAAAAGACTGAAAAGTTTAAGAAATTAAAAAGTTGTTTCTTTTTGCAACGGTAAATTGATTAATTACTTTATTAGGATAATTAACATTTGTATCAAGGGATACTGCTTATTTCACTGTAATATTATGTTTTAATTATATATAATTTTAATTATAAAAAAGTTTTGCACGATATTTTTTAATCTGTTTATATCATTTGAGTTCTTAAGATTTTGCAAAGGGAAGTTGGTTAATTTATTTATTAGGATAATTAATATTTGTATTAAGGGATATTGTTTATTTCGTTGTAGCTTTTTATATATAATGTATTTTTAACTGAATTTTTTTTCCTTTGTTGTTTGTTTCTTTTTCGATAAAATTGTTCTGCAGAGTAAAGTTCTGTGCAGTTTTCAAATTTAATGTTTGGTGTTCTCTTTAGGCATTTTTCTGGTACACTTAAAAGCCAGACGAAGGCTGGCCGCGCAGCGGCTAGTTAAACATAAAATACAGTTCATCATATGTGGTGAATTCCGCTCACTTCCGGGTGGAATCAGTTGCTTATAAACTTTAAAGAAGTTTTTAGCTCGAATGGCCTTTTTTGCAGTTTGGAGATATCTTTTTAGTACAAGAGTTAAAGTCCATAGCAACTGAACTTAATGCCAATTTTAGAACAACTTGCGAGTAGAAATTTCCAGTTTCTTGACGATTTCTCATATAACCATTTTCGTGATACATTTCCTTTTCTTTTATATACTCCTTTACAAAATTTTGATTGATATCAATATGCCTGTGTTCTTCATTCAATTTTCAAACTTGGTAAATCATGGCTTTTGATACTTCACTATAATTTCAAACAGGGCAATTTTTTTTTATTTCAATCAGAAAACGGCCGCCCTGATCAGTATAATAGTTAGCGATGCTCCTCCCCTATCGTTGCGCCAAATTTCGAACCCTGGAGAAGGCTTCGACGTTTGTTTATGTCTGTCTGCGTGGCATGGAGGCGTTTAAAATACTAGCGAGCCGAAAGTCCTTTTGGGAGGTTAAAGAGAAACAACCAAATTATGTTAAAATTAGGGAATAAATGTAACCTTTTAATTTTAAGATTGGCGTATATTTTCAATACAACTCTATCGATTTCGAGGATCGCCTAACATACGTACTTTCTTCTTCAGAAGATAAAGAAATCCACCCTCCCATTTTTGCTATCATGAAGAAGAAGAACCGTCGTTGAAATGATACAAGAATAATTTTTTCCTCTTGAAGAAAAAGGACCTATAGCAAATCACCATCAAAATCGATAAATTTTATTCAAAAACTGCTGGTTTCTAGGTCGCTTATTAGCACAACCTTATTTAAATTAATATCACAAATATTTTGTAATCTCTTGGACAAGTGTTATTGTTTTCAGTACGTGGTTCTGTATTCGTGGCAAATGGGAAATGCTTGGAAATTCACTTGCAGAAAATATTTGTTACGAGACTCGGGGCTAAACTAGCCATTGAAAAAAAAATATCCTCAACGACATTTGGAATAATTAAGTATCTGATTTATTAAAAAGCTGCAAATACAGGGGGGTCATAAAGAAACTTTACCAACATCTGCACTTATAACGTCCGTTCCGGTTAACCGATCGACATAAGATTGCAAATATAGTTATTCGGAGGTATGCAAGTGTGGTGGCAACACAGGTAACAGGTGAAAGCAGGTCCGGACACCCGGACGGCTTACATAGACTAATCGGGTATCGTCCGGATCCCGCAACTATCTGGAGCAACATATCGAAATCGAGACAATTTACATGGCCATACAAGGGCAAAGTATTAAATTATTCTGTGCTTGATACATTATACTTTCTATAACACAAAAACTTTACGCTATAACACATATACAATATTTACCGCTACATTGAATAATAGATTCTGAAAGTTCACTGTCGTATATTTTTTTTTCTTCTCTACAACAACACAGACAACACAGGGGCGCTCACGGTTACGGGTATAGTTACAGAAACTCGAAAATATCGAATGACAACGCCAACGTTTTTCGGTGGAAAAATGTTCAGCGCATTCAAAAACCCTAAGTAGTGTTGGAATGGTACCGATATGTCCAAAAACGGATGTGTTGTGCATACACAATAAAGAGTTCTGAAAACCGGCCAACGAAACACGATCTGGGCGCGCGCAGAAAATGTGCATATGACAGAGACAAAACACCGATCACTGATGACAACACATATAGGACAAAAGAATACCTTTATTTAGATCAAACATTTTCCATATGAGTGCCATCACAGGCAAGTATGCATTGCATCGGGAGACGGTGGAGAATATCGATGAATGCAACATGGCATGAGGGATGTTTGCAATGTCACGCCGTGTGGAATCCTTTAAATTCGACAAAGTTTGCGGATTGCACAGGTAAACTCTGGATTTGAGATATCCCCAAAACCAGAAATCCATAGATGTCAGATCGGGGGATCGCGGAGGCCACGGAAAAGGGTAATGGTGTGAGATGATGCGATCACCAAAATGCTGCTCCAGGACCCTTTAACAAACCTCTCTATATGTGGAGGTGCACCATCTTGCATCCAAACGGTGTCATTGCGTGCATTCCGCCTGCGCAGTTCCTGTAGTAGCGTTCATCCCATTTTGATAATACAGTTTTATCAATTCATCTCGAACTTTCTCAGGAAGAGTGGTTTCGTCGCCATGTCCGAGTTCCCGAATGACGACTTCGCGTACCCACCCGGCATTTTATCAGTTTCTTACGCTGAATATCTGGCTATCGGCGTTCTGTGATTGGTATCTTGCCTCTGTTATATGCAAATTTTCTGCATGCTCCCAGATCGTGCTTCCTTGGCATGTTTTCAGAACTCTTTTTTTGTGTATGCATAACACGTCCGTTTTTGGACATATAGGCACCATTCCAACGCTATTTAGGCTTTAGCATGAGCTGAACATTTTGCGACCGGAAAAAGTTGGCGTTGCCGTTCGATATTTTCGAGTTTCTGTAACTATAACCGTAACCGTGAGCGCCCCTGTGTTGCCATTCACACAATCTCGAGCACATACCTCTAAGTAATTATATTTGCAATTTCATCTCGATTGGTTAACCGGAACGGACGCTAGAAAGGCAGATGTTGGCAAAGTTTCTTTATGACCTTCTTGTATATGCACTTAGCATTAGTTTGCGATCTAATACTAATGCTCAGCATTGAAATTTTGAAATGCTTATTTTAAGTGCATGATTTTGCATTCTGTGTGCTGAATTTGCGAGCATTCATTTTTAACCTATAGTAATTGTTTTCCTTAAAACTGTTTCAGATTGGAAACCGAAATCTGCATAAGAAAATCATATTGTACATTTTTATTACATTTTATTTTCCAAATTTTAATGACCAACTCTTGTGCGGGGAGTTTGACTCTAATTTAAAGCTTTCAGTCTGCGTTTGCTTTTACTAATTCTCCTCCTTTATCCACCCATTAGGCATTAGTCAGGAAAAGTAGGTAAACTACCAGGAGTAAGTCAGAAATAAAAGAGAGGCCACCGCGATCCAGTTAAACATAGAAGAGATGTCATGAAGTGTGAGTCAGAAAATAGAGCTGGATTAGCCTGCCAGATCAGGAACGGGTTATGACAACACCCCTGATAGAAGAAGATATTGCTTTAAACCGTCAACAAAAAATGTGTTGGAGGAAAGAGAGCGAAGTAACTAGCAACACGTTATAAAATTAGGCAAGAACGGCAATATCAAGAAGGACGAGAAGCGACGTAACCAGATGCAATTTAGGCGGAAAATCGCGATCAGGAGAGGCTGTTCGACAAGGCAGGTCAATAAAGAGCTAATCAGAAATGTGAACAAAACCATTAGAAGGAAATGGAGAAGGAGAAAAGGCCGGCAAAGAAGAAGGAAAACATGAACGATTCAGGAAGGCGAGCGAAGCCACCGCGAACGATCCACGTAGAATGAAATCTAATTGTAATGACGAAATTTTGTTGTAACAATGTATATTCATTTCGAAGGCAAAACCGAAGGGAAAATTAGCATATTCGAGGAAAGAAACAACGTGCAGCAACGAAATTTGCCTACATGACTAGTGTAAACACGCAGAAACTTACCCACGGAAAGAAAAAAAAATTCTGCTTCCTTACATTTCCTAAAGAGAGAAGTTATTAATTAGAAAAATTGCCTGTTTTCAGCATAGCCTGTATACAAACTCCGGAAGGAAACTCGATATAGCCAAATTTTGAAAAATGAATAGATGATACCACAATGGTCCTCAACCTTTTTTGTCTCATGCACTCCCTTTCACCATTGCTAGAAGATCATTCTCCTCCTACTTTCAAAAACTTAAAAACTACTTATCGTTACGAATTTCGAATTCAGTTAGACATTTTCGGTAGAATTATAATTCAAATTGTTATATTTTCCCGTGCATAGCAGCGCGTGACATATTTTAAGAGAAATCTACGCCGGAAAAGTAAAAATACAAGACGACGTGCATTTACCATTGAATAAAAGTTTACCTCTGTTATTGATATTTAATTTGAATAAATGAAATTGACTACTATGTTAGCCGTAACCGTAATTCTACTCTTTTTGCACGCGGCCTATTTAAAACGCTATAAAAACAGCTTAGTTGTTTATCAGTTGTTGTTTAGATAACTGTTGTTGTGGATTGTAGCGAATTCGCGATGAGATCGGATTAGCTTTCTCTGCGCTTTGGATTGCGTTCTATTTAACGTTTTAGTAGTTTAAAATACAGCTACTGTTTATATTGCGTGATAATGTACGAATATCTTTGAGGAATAATCCAGTGTTTTGTTATATTTCTTGTGATTAAAAAAACTTTTATTAACTTTTTATCGAATTTGTGCATTCAGTGTATTACGAACCCGTATGCAAGCAACAACATATACATTTATTTAGATTTAGATTATTTTCTAACGTATTTTATAAATTAAACAATAACATGTATGGGAAATATTGGTAAACGCCAGAACTTTAATAGACGTAATTTTTCATATCCATAAAATAAATACGTCGCCCAACCGGGATAATGATTGGCAACGCTGACTGTCGTACCGAAGGGCTCGGGTTCGAATCCCGGAGAAGACATGCTTGTAAATGTAGAGTGTCTGCGCGGCATGGGAGCATTCTAAATATATGGCGAGCCGAAAGTCCTTTCGAGAGGTTGGCGATTGGGGAAGAGAGTGGGAGATCCTCGGAACCGTTCCCCTAGGGTGCTATCCATCAAAATTGCGGGCAGAACTGAGAGAAGTCATACTGTCACCTGATTGGTGCACAAGGTTTTTTGTTAAAAGACAAGCGCATTCTTGCGCTGTTTGCCATGATAAATTTCATGGGTTTGTTCTGATGTTACTGTCAGGCAAGTGAGATAAGTCACAACAACAACAAAACTAAATAATATTTAATAGCTGAATAAAAACTGGCCGCGTTCCCTTTCCCTAAAACTATGAAATTTCATCTATGGCCAGACTCTCCGATTGAGAATTCCTGCACTAAACCATCTGATGGGGTATGATTCCAAGTGGCATAATTCAAGAGATATTTAACTTCTGACCTTTCCCGGAGAAAAATTAGAAAACATTAAAAATAATCGACCTCCTTTTTTTTATGGTCATTTGCGTTGAATGTATAAATGGAACCAGAAAACACTTTCAAACTACCTGACTTTGACTGATTAAGACTGGCACCTTACTGACGCCAGTCAATGGAATGCTACTGGGTTTCTCGAAGGGGACCATAAAAATTGCAACTAGTCTAAACCCTAAATATTAATTTCTGTGTCATCTGCTGTCTGGAACCAATATCAGAGCAAAAGAACAGTGTCATGACATCTATGCGAGGTGACCTTTTCTTGTCTCTGCAAATACGACATAATAGGTCCACCAGTGCACGCATCTTATTTTACAGTATCTATAGGGAAAGCGGTATCTCTGCTAATTATTTGCGTGTGTCTTCATGGCAAGTCACTGTGCAAGATGGCCGGTGATTTGGGCATGACTGATTAACTTCGCACATAAAAGCCAGCTTAAAAATTTATCTAAACTTAAGATCACCTTAGATGGATTCCATAACTATGGGCTACTATTCTCTTTATGGCGAGCACAGTTTGGTTTGCAGGCTGAATCCCGACGGTTATCATTCTGTAGAAGTTCTGTAATTAGCTATCAGGTCAATAACATTCTAGACTGTCCTCCTGTTGGCATGGTGATAGGGGAACCGACTACCAGAGCTTTGGACCCAGATGCTTGTAAGTGTATAGTATCTCTGCAACTTGGGTGGGGGCACTTGAAATACTCTTTGAGTTAAATACTCTCGGGGGATTGATGGAATGGGAAGAGAGATGGGAGACGTTTGGGTCGTTGGCCGTGGAATTCTGTAAAACTGCTACGGAGCTGGGAAAATTCTTACTGTCACCTGTTGGGTGCCCAAAGACAGGCTCACCCTTGCCTCATTCGTAGGATTGATGTGTTGTTACTATCAAACAAGAGAGATAAGTTACAACATCCGTGATTGCATGTGTCTAAATGCGGTGGTCTGATGGTTTGGGATATATCTTTTTTCACTGTGCTGTGACTGCAATACGGAACAGCAATCGCATTCTTAGTGAATTACATTCGCTTATTTCATGCAACTAACAGGATTTTGATACCATTTTTTTTCTTTTTGGACAATAACGTGCGAGTTCGCAAGACAGCCAATCCTGAGAGCCGGAGATTGCAATCCTGGACAGCAATCCTGAGAGCCTGGAATGCATGAAATGGCCATCCAGATCACTCGATTTGAATACCTACTTTTCCCGTCAGATACGAAGCGTGCTTACAAGACGCTTAATTTCTTTACATAATCTTTCCAGAATCTGTAGTTGTTAAGAACTTATTAGCTTCGTGAATGGCGACAGATTCGCCAAACTGCCATAAGTGATCTTGTTCTTGACATGACTCGACATTGCATATATTTCCTGTGCATTTTGCATTCACAGACTTTCACCAATGAAAGTTTTTGATGTTCAGAATCCTGTATTTCATTTATTTCTATTATTTACAACTCCATCCTCCCATTTCTCCACACTAGTGTCTTTTCTATATTTCATGATCTGTTCAATGAATTCCAATAAATTCTTTTTACCCACTTTTTCACTTTACTGCTTAAATTTTGAACTTGAGAATATATAGTCGTATTTTCTTTAGGGATGTATTTCTTATTATTTTATTGAAACGGTTAAATAAGTTTTCAGCATTTTGATTATTTTTTAAATATAATATTTTACATTTCGAAAGTTCAAAAACAAAGTTAAAACACACGAAGTGCAGAAGCAAACGCTGAATTTTTTTGTAATTCAAATTCTTTTTTAATTAAATTTTAATGTTGTTCAAATGTAAATTAATTTTACATTAGTAGTAGAAGCAATAGATATAAGTTCTGAGAAGAAAAATAAAATATTTGTATGGTTTCTATATATTTAATTATTTTTTATGTTTTTTAAACATTTTAAAGATAAAACCTGCTTTGTTATACTGAAATCTAAAGTTCTCAGATTGAAGGTCCCCTGCGACGCCACGAGATCGTTACAAACTTTGTAAGCGATTCCTACAACGCAAAGCACTTAAGAATAGTTGAAATTACGAAGCTTCCGGCAGAAGTTAAACTGCAGGCAATAATCGATTTAACGAAAACATTCTTTCTTCGAAACCTTAAAAATAAGATAAGTACTTTTCTCTAAGCCCGGATGTTGAAAGAATTTTCGATTACTGTATGAAAATTAAGGACAGACGCAGGGAGGAATAATGTCAGCACCTGCGCCTGCCAATCCTATAACGAGAAAACGCAACAGACAGTTTGCAATATCTAAATTTATCCCACAATCGAATGGAGAGGATAATGTTTTCCAATAAGTATGACGCAGACGATTTATTTGTTCCATGTTGTCTGGGGGAGGGTCTGCATGGACGTTCTATTTTGTGGAGAGCATTTCTGTTCGAAATAATTAAGTGGATTTCCAGATGGGACAAAAACGGAAGCTGGGGAAAAATTGATGATTTTTGTTTCATTTTTCCTCAGTTTGCAATCAAGTTTAGGAAGTGGTGAAAGCTTTTCCGAAGGACATGATAGCAACAATACCAGCTGTCCCAGCACGAAAATTTTCAAGTTCAAATGGACAAAAGTTAGAGAATCCTAGCTGAAACTTAAACGCAGCCTTACCTATATATTAACTCGAATAAAAGCTAGACCTCACCTTCCCTTAACTTGCATCTCTGGACTGCGGTATTCTTACTCAAATGTAAAACTGCAATTCGAAATTTTATTGACTTTCATCCCTAAAAAAGGTCTTTCCGAAATGTTTGGACAGTTACATTACGTTACCTTGCAATGCATTAGCATTGAAACATGTTTTTCCCCTACCTTGCAACAGTCGGTTACCTTGCAGATAGGGTCATCACATCTAGCGATACACAACCGTATGAGAAAAAAGATTCATTAAAAATACTGTTGTAGTATTATATTCTGATAGTCGCAGCTGTCAGGCAGAAAAAACAAGGACTTCCCTTCCTGTTATCCAAAAGGGCAGCCTAGGCTATTGGGCTGTAGGACAGTTGGGTTAGTGGTGCAAGCTATCTGAGTAGGTAGTGTGATGGCCAGATAATAGTTCATCATCTTCCCGCCTCACCATTCGTGCTCTCTCTGCCCTCGGATTTGATAACTCTGAATTTCGGCGTTGGATGACAAGAGAAACAGTTCAAATTTAAAAGTCCAGCGACCAGAACTTCCGTGGGCGTTGCAGGAAGCGAGATGTATATATTTCCTTGTCTGGAGCTTTTAGGGTAGCTAAAACCCACCTCAACCTAATTCAGAGGTCAGACATTAGTCTGTGCTGTAGTGCCCTAAAATGTGGCGGAACACGCATTTAACTCGACTTGACTTCTCATACCATTGGCTTAAACGGCAGGACTGCTAAACGACAGTCTTTAAACGACAGACTTTAAACGACAGTCTTGCTGGAACCAATGCTCGGCTACGTACGCTCTGAGGCGAAAAGTGTTTCGCTTGTAACTCTGTCCCACATAAATTTCGCCACAGAACTGGTTTTCACGTAAATCAATCAATCAGAAACCCCGAAAATGAAGATTCCCGGAATTGTTTCTTTCAACAAACTGTCATGCGTAGCTTTTAGGTCTGACGGTTTTCAGCATTCGTCTGAAAAAGCCTAAACAATCATTTAGCGCCCTCATACCTAGAGCATTACTTGACGTGCACTACAAGAGAGTGGCCGAATTACATTCTCGAGAAAAGACAGCTCGGTTCAATTTTTGAAGAAGATTGCCCCAAGGAACTGATCCTAAGGTCTCCTAACAACTTTCCCCTATCATCAGTTTTCTGCGAGTTCTTACCGCAAAGTGCCACCATACCGCAAAGACATTGCACACTTTTAAACATCCAATCCTTCTTTGGGATTCGAACCTAGACCTTTGTCTATGGCGGATGGCTTCCCTACCGTCATGCCAAAGCTGTTTGCGTGAAACATTTCACTGCCACATATCGATGTTTGTCAGTCCGTAGGACACGGGTCACTCACTAATGGTATTGATATCCACCACTGTCCTTCTCTTTAGTTTCATTTTAACATTCTTTTCGAGTTTACTGTAATACCCCTCACCAATGCTCGCAAATGCATAAGTTACCGGCGACCAGCGACTTTACTCATTTTGATAATCTAACTGGTGTAATTTTATGTAAGTCAAATTATTAAAATGGCATTATTAAACCGAGAGAGACTATTCCAAAGTACACCGATTATGAAAGTGACTTTTATAATTTGTGCAAATGCAAATTTTTATGAGCTTTTGCAGTATAATTCTAATTAATAAAAGACGTTTCTAATGCTCTATTCTTGGCATTAAATACGTTGAGATACAGAATCTTTGGTTTTACGGCCTAAATTTAGCTTCTACTGAATGAATAGCTGTTATTTCGATTTCATTTACACACTTTGGCCGAGCAGTCCGTCTGTTTTGGTGTTCGATGTGAACTGACATTTACAGCCAGCGCGAAAACCAAATTCTCTCTTTCCTGAAAAGAAGAAAAAAATATCAATCTATTTTTTGCTTCATCTCTTCTTTGGGAGGGGAGGGAATTTCTGTGGCAATTGAATTTCCCGTCTATAGAAATGTTCTGACAGAATTTCTAGCTTGTGAAAAGAAAAGATTTTACAGTTCGAGGCCGAGTATGACATCCGTTTTGGAACTTTTCACTTCTGATTTTAAGATGGGAGTTCTTTTGTCGAATACAATCGCCGTCCTGGTGATCGCTCAATAAAAATAGTGTGTTAATATAAACGCAGTAAAATCCTGTTTTTTGAAAATAATTGGAGGGTTATTATTTACGGAAATTAAAAGCAAACTTTTCTTAAATTTTAATAAAAAAGAATATTGCAATAAAAAATTCGGGTTACAGTCTAAAGAATTAAAAAATGTACTTATCATGCCAGGCCGCAAAAATAACGGAAATAAAAATATTTAAAAAATATAAAAAATTGTTAAAAGGGCTTTAAAAAATTGCTGTCTGATCTTTGAAAGATTCAGATTCCAAATGAGCAGGCACTACAGTTTTAAGTTACACGGTCACGCTAGAGAAACTTAAATGTTTGAGAATGAATCTCAACAATTCAACGTATAGAACAAAAAACACCATATTTAATAGGAGCTGTCCCAAAAACAGTGCCAATCGATAGTGGAAAATATTTTCTGTAATATTATTCCATCCTGTATGGATGCCAAGGATTTACTTTTGGAATTATGTAGTAAAATGACTTCGTATATGCTTTCCGTAGATGTACTCTAAACCATTCCCCAGTTTCACCACTGAATCGCTTGTTCAAGATGCCTGCAACAGATATTTCTCGCAAGTAAAAAGGTAAAATTTTATAACACAGCAAGAGCGAGTTTACAATGAAAAACATAAAAAATCATGCGAATATTTTACTTCTCTTCTGAAATGAAAATAATATCTGTTGTTACCATCTAATAGTGGCAAACCTTTTAATGATAAAGTTTGATTTTTAATTTTATTTGGTAAACAAACAATCGTATATAATAGAAGCAAAATGAGAAACTTTTGCAATATATGTACATTAGATTAAAATAAGTTAGCGTGTTTTACATATGCATCATATTTGCGATAGAAAATAACATTTCTCTGTCTTGCGCTATTAAAAACTATAGATAAAATACCTCTTAAATGATTCATTGAACATTAAGATATTATAATATTTAAGATAAATTAAAGATCTTATGCGTCGTCGACCTGGCAACAACGTGCCGTAATTTTTTGTAAATTTTATGTCTAAAAAATAAATAAACAAATAAATTACTGATAAAAATGAAAAAGATGTTATTGGTCATTAAAAATTTAATCCAATAACCTGAAAAATCCAATTTTAAAGGATATTCAAGCGAAGTACCGCAAATATACATTCATGTTCAAAATTCAGAAAATTTGCAAATTATATCTATTTTTAAGAAAAGTATTGAACTAAAGGTACCAAATATGTCGCCAAAGAATTATGCAGATATACAGAGTCAAATACATAAGCGTATACGTGTGTATTTGCGGAGCTGGGATTTCGAAGGCAATATAATCGCACGAGGAGTTTTTGTACTCCTTTACGACATTCGCCATGTTCCCCTCAAGATTTGGGTAAATTTTATTAGGTATCATTCAAGTATTTATCAGGTTTATTAGGTAAAATGAGTAGTCACGAACGTATGGATAACGGAATGAGATGGAGAATTGTTGGTAACTGGAGGCAGTCACAAACGCACGTGGGCTCAATGTAACACCCAGTGTCATCTGCAATTTGTGGAAACAATTTCAGAACATTGGATCCGTATCGAGAAGACGTGGATAAGGTCTACCAAGCTCTACAGTGACGAATGAGGATCGTTATTTGGCACTTTCAGCGCTCTGACACAGGTCTGTTAAAAGACCTGTATCAGAGCGCTGAAAACTCACAGCTCTAGCGTGAGCTGTATGTTGCCACTGGAATCCGATTTTCGCGGTCTACAGTTGCCCGAATGTTTCATGAGATAATGCTGTATGACAAAAGACCTGCTGTTTTCATCCCGCTCACTGCAGCACAGAGAGCGTATTTGGCATGGTGCATGTGCCTTCAATGGAACACTTGCGTCTAACAGATAAGTCGAGATTCATCCTGGTCATTGATTCTCGGCGTATCTAGATCTGTAGAGATTGGAACACGATGCCATCTCTCCCTCGTCAGGGAAAAGGATCATCACGGTGGTGGAGGTGTAATTGTTTGTGCAGACATTATGTTGGACGGCCGCACCCGCCTGCATGTGTTTGATAAAGGCTCCCTAATTGCTACGAGGTATAGAGAGGAGATCTTAGCACCCTGTGTTCAACTTTTCAGGGATGCAGTTGATCCGCGGCTCCTGTTAATTGACGACAGCACTCGTTCACATCGTGCTCAGCTAGTCGACGATTACCTGGAAAGTGAAGATGCTCGTCGCATGGATTGGCCAGACAGATCTCCTCACCTTAACTCTATTGAAGACGTCCTGGACGCTCTTGGCAGGGCACTTTCTTCTCGCCATCGTCCTCCGAAAACCTTCCCGGAGTTGAAAGCTGCCTTGTTACAGGAATGGGATCGACTACCATTGAGACTCCTGAACTGCCTCCTGTCCTGTATGCCATCACTCTGCGCAACCTTGTAGAGACATTAGGTTATTTCGAAGCAGGAGACATGAAAAATGAGCAATGCCATCGCCGGGATTCAAACCACAGACCTCTTGAATACGCGCCGAGTGTGCTGATCACTACACCACGAAGGCATGCGAAGAAGACAGAAGAAATACCGTATATACCGTTCTCCCCCTCCTTTAAAGGGCGACTGTGGATTAGAGGCCCCAATCGCCAAATGTTGGTGGTGGAGAATCATCATGCACTACCTTTTTTAGTTCGGGCGCCAGTGTAGAGACATTAGGCATTTTTTGAAAGCAGGAGAGAGGAAAAATGAGCAATGCCCTCTCCGGGACTCGAACGACGGACTTCTCGAATACTCGTCGAGCGTCCTGACCACTACACCAGGAAAGCATGCCGAGAACGCGGGAGAAATACCTTATAACCTGTCTGTCTATGAGACGTATTGTTAGACGTATTATATCCCGTATTAGATTCATTTTCAATTCGATATCGCAACGCAGATTTAAGACATCTCTACATTATGAGCTCTACTGATAACTACGCATACATAATATGACTTTTAGTGTACATCAGTTTCTCTGTTATAAAGGCATATTCATAGCAAATTCCATTAACATTTGTGCATTAGTTTTTCAGAAATTCCATATAATGGGCAAACTCTCTTAATTTTGCTCACCAGTATATTATTTACTCGCAGCAGAAAAAAAAGTTCAATCTCTGAGTGAAACTGTTCGCATCAATATCAACTTGCTGTTAACTCTTCTGAACAAAAAACAACCTTATTGCATTTGACCTTATTGCATATTTGCAAGGAGTCAGATTGCGTTCTCGGAAGTCTTTATCTGCAAGTCTTAGTTCATCAACAATATCTGTGTATAATACTGACGGATTTAATCTGGTTTCTCTTGCCCATTGCTTAAAATCTTTAGCCGGCGTAACAGATAGCCATTTCTTAAAGAGTATCATTGCCTTTGAGAAAGATCTTTAATTTTTCTTTAAAATTTAATCAGACATTTTGAATAATAATTACAGAATAAACACATTTCTTAATATTTTTTATTTTTATGTTGATGTTAAAAAATTCTTTAACAGGTACGCGTAAAACCTTGGCCAGCACCTCTGTTGTACCATAGATAATTGAGGTATTACTGCACTTTGCTGACTGTTAAGTTCTGTCCCAAGTTTAAATTCCGAGATAGATCAGCCTAGTGGATAGGCCGAGGGAAAGGGGCCTATTCGTGGTCGCCGCTTCGCCGTCATGCCATTTAGCTTATGGACCAGTTCGCCGTTGAAAGATATTTTTCTTTACATGCCTACGTTAATATCTTGCCATATTATATTAAGTTTGTTTATTTTATTTAATTTGTTTATCTATTGCATACGTCTAGCTGACTTCAATTTTAAAAGAAAAAAGCTTCTGTAACTAAACACATCTTCTAGAATTATCAAAAAGTTACCTAGTGTTAATGATTTTTTTAAGTACTATTTTCTTGTTAAGCACTTTTTAGTATTAGTAAGTACTACTCATAACTATAAGGTTTTGTAAATTCCCTTTTCGTTTTCCCTCAAGATTCGAATGTTATCTCGGGGCAAAACGTGTTTCGCATAATTCGTTTGCTTTCTGGAATTCTGTACTAGTACTACCATCTGAAAGATGCAAAATGCACTTCAATGAAATGCAAATATAAAGAATAAAAAGTTTATTTTAACTAGAGAACATTAAAAAGAATATACAAAAAGCAATATGAAAAGCTGTTTAAAGTGAACGAAAACAAAGTCCTGTTTCGTATCTTACAGCTTCTGTTGGGCTAAAAATCTGAAGCTTTTCTTCGCACTATCGTCGAATATAGTTCAACAACAAAAATCGCAGAATTTTTAAAAGCTGCATAATAGTATATGTTTAGAATTTTCGAAGCAATATTAACTGTTGACATGCAGTTTTAATTTTTTTTCATTGTGTTCTCAGTTCATCATATCAATGTTCTGTTTTTTTAGTAAAAGGGATAACGAAAACCTTTTTTTTAATTTATTATTAACTTTTCTGTGTTAACATTATTTATTAAATATCATATTCTTCGAAATTACGTCATATAAAATTCAGTTCAACGGCAAAATCACAAAATAATTTTAAAACGGCATATCTTTGGAATTCATGATAGTGTTGGAGGCTGCCATACATATTTTTACATTCGCTATATTATTTCTTTAAAAACTAGCCGCTTAAAATAGTTATCAGGAAAAAAAAGTATGTAATGATTTTAATGACTCCAGCTAGTGTAATTTCATAAAAATATTGAATATTTTTAATTAGACATCTCATGATTTTAATACATCTTTATTTAAATCAATCAAATTAAAAAGTAGCAAAAAATATTCTTAACAGTGTTTATTGCTTTTAAATCGCTTTGTTTATTACTTAGTAACCATCCAGATTAAATTTGAAAGTATCTTAGGCTTTACTGAATGGCAACATGCTGGAGCGTGGGAGACAAAAGTACTTTATTTCTGGACACGACAACACATTGCTTACTGACGAGTCTATTAATAAAAACAGAAAGATAAATATGTTATATTTTTCCTGACAGTCTGGTGCCCTGGCGCGTGGAAGATAAAAGTAATTAATGAGGTTAATAGGGTTGCAGATTAACTGTACCTTCTATGAAAAAAAATTTTTTTAATAAGATAAAAAAATAAGATAATAAAATAAGATAAAAAAATATAAAATAAGCTTTCATTTAAAATTCATACGATAATTGATGAACTAAAAAATTGGAAAAAAATTTAAAGGTTCAGGCCTTTCACATTTTAATGTAGTTTATAATTAAATATTATCGATAGAGATAGCCCAGATGGAATACTGAAGCGTTTTAGGAGAATAGTGGATGAATAAGCATTTAGAATAACATGGGAACGTTATATATCTTCTGTGTATTTAAAAAATGATGAAATTTGTAATGTAATTCTGTAAAACATATTTCATGTTTTTTAATACATAGATCATGAACTAAATGCATTTTTATTTAAATCGGTCACGTTAAAAAGTAAAAGAATAACTGAATGTATTGATTTTAAATAGTTTAACTTGTTAAGTAATATCTGATGGATTAAATATGAAAGAATAATATCTTAAGTTTTTCCGAATGGCAGCAGGCTCGAATGAAAAGTGACACAACGCAGAATCATGTTTCGAGACTAATAGCCCTTTGGAGCTAATAATTTATTATTAACAATTCGATTAGCAAGCATACATGCAAATCGATTTATAGATTTCGTTTTTGAGCATCCACTGTCTTTTCTTTTTTTTAAATAACCATTTTAGGCAGCCGCGCAAGTGGCTAGTATTAAAAAAAATTATAATAATTAATTGGTTTATGTTCAATGAGTGATTCTTTTTAGTTAATTATTTATATGCAAATAACTGAAATTTCGTGTGAAAATTAGAAAAAAGGAAATGTAAGCAAAACTCAGAAACAAATGGCCACATAATTAATTAAACCACAAAATACACTGTACCGAAATCTGTGTTTTATCTGAATTCTATTGTTCCTTCCATGTGTAACGTGAATATGAGTCATTTCTCTTAAACTCCCTCCATGAAGGCATCTCTCCTTAGATAGAATGCCTTGTGGGCTTTGCCAGATTCAAATTACTACAGTATGACCAAGTGATCATTTTTACGAACGTAGCAGGACTTTTATGCGCATCGCAGCCTCATATATTGCTGGCTATGAAAACTGCCTCATCAAGAAGGAAAACATCAGCTGAAGCTTATTTAGTTTACATATCTAGTTTGATGGCAGGAAGATATAATTAAATTTGCATGTAGTTTGGAGATACACAACGTGCACAAAGCTGCCCCATCTGGCTGCAACAACGCCTGTAATCTGGCTGGGCATCGACTAGGACTGAACTTGAATGACAGATAAGGCTGTTCCATTCTGCTTCAATTCTTTAGCAGCTTTCATTAATACATGACTAGCCAGTAGTCGCGTGCTAGTCTCTCGACAGCCCATGACTAGATGTTCTGAATTTGTGAGAGATCTGGAGCAACAGTCTGCTGGTCAGGGGAACAGTCAAATACTCTCTATATCGAGGAAACTGAGAATCGATCAGCACGAGCTGTATGCGATCGTGTATTATCTAGTTTAAAGATGGTGTCAAGTAGGCCTCGATGACAGGGCCCAACTATGAGCCGTATGCCTAAACGCACCCCATACCAGCATGCTCGGTTCTGGATCGGTATGATGATGACGAACGCAAGCTGGCAATCTCCATTCTTCCTTCTCTTCGTTTGTTTCACCTCCACATACGAATACGTTCATCATGACCCTGTAAGCAGATCCGAGATTCGTATGAAAAGACGATGGGATGCCATTCCTGTCGTTTGACTGTCCGTTCGTCACACCACTGTAGGCACGTCTATCTGCTGCAGCATCAAAGGAAGCCACAACAATGGTCGCCGTGATACGAGTCTATGGTGCTGCAGACGTTGTCATACTATCCGTGCAGGTACTTGTTCGTCCTGCAAACGACCCGATTCTAACTCAGAGTACGTGGTGTGGTTGAACGTTCGCGCAAAGCCGAACATTAATGGCCTGGCCCGCTGAAATTCTGCATGGCTTTTCAATATGGCCCTCCTGGACACATTGATTCCATGTTCGTCTGCCAATCATGGGATTTTGAACCATACGAGCAACAAAGTCGCGAAACGATAAACTGCAGTCCCGATAGGCTACGAACCTAACTGCGGCTGAATTCCGACACATGTTAGTAGAAGGTTCTTCTTACACGAACAATCAACGTTCAGAAACGATTTCCAAATGCGAAATCCGCTGTGCAATCTGCCTATTTATATACAGTATAGGTGGCGTTTTTCATATACCTGCTTTGCTTGTATGAGCTGCAATGCTAATCATCGGTATATCCCAGCAGGAAGGAACCTTTCATACAAATCTAATGTTTGCTATACGTCACTTTCAGGGTGTATCACATTTAATCGCCAAGAGTGTCAATTAATTATATTATTAAAACCTATTTCGGACATTATATACCAGGTAAAAAGTAGTTTAGAGTTTCTGGTATTTTTTTATAATACTAGACATTTGCGCGGTGGACCTCCTGGACTACTTGAATATAAGAAAATATATGTAATGATTTTAATCAGACCTTCTACAGTCATCTAACGGGTCTAGCTATGTTTCTGAATAACAGAGAGATTATATTTGATAGCAAAATTAAATATTTTACGTTTTGCCGAATGGCTGCACTCCGGCACGTGGCAGATTAAAATACTTTATTTCGATTGTAGCAACACATTTCTTTTAAGTCTCTGAGTTTGTTGATTAATTGAAACATAAATATCTTAACGCTTTGCCGACTGGCAACGCATTTGTAAATCACTGAGTGTTTTTTTTTCTTTAAATGTGCTGCCGTTTTTCCATAATACTGTAAACATACACATAAACATGCTTACTGATTCTTCATTATTTAATAATAAAGATATGCAACCTTAACAAAAAGAACTACAAAAGGAAAGAGCCCTAAAAAAAGCCGAAAAACAACTATTACTATAAAAGAGCGCCAAAACAAAAAGAGCTATGTATTCTTTTGGCAGCATTATAAAACTCCAGTACTTTATTTCCATTTGATGTATTGTAGCATATTAATGCACTATTGAGACATACGGAATTGCACTCATCTGAAATGAGGTAAATTATTTTGAATAATCCTACATTTTAAGTGCAAACTTATTGTGCTTCAATTAATTTGCTTGCGTATGATCTGAATTAATTTAATTGGCTTAGCTGCATTGCGGCTGGCAGCGAAAGAAGATTCTTCGTCGCTGTGGAACACGGGGGCTTTGAGGGCTGAAGAAGCACGATACATGGATGGAATAAATATATATTAATTAATTTCGCTTTAGAATTTATTCTCTAGTGATATTCAGTTATAGATTACGATACAAATTTTAGAAAAGCACGAGGGCATTTCTGGTATATTAATAACGTTAAAGAATTTGTTTTTTTCTCAAATTAAATTCTTTTATGTTGGATATTCTTTTATTAATTACATCCCCATATGTGAATAACTACATATGTATGAATCTAAATAACAAACACTATTGTATATCTGGATAATCTTATTCGAATACTAGATTTTATATTTTTCTATTTGACGCAAATACAGAGGGTGTTTACACACTTTTAGAACGATTTCAGGCCGTTTTTAATTAAAGTTTAAAATGGAAAATTATTTTTTAATATTCAATCTTATAGCCTTTTTTTGCCTATAAAACTGCATCGTGATTTCCATGATAGAAAAGTTTTCATAAAATTTCCAGCTATATTGATTTTGTTATATACTAAGCTGTAAAATACTAGTAGTTTAAACAAATATAAATTGCGTTGTGTTTGT
>KK113935.1:0-36836 GCA_000611955.2 Stegodyphus mimosarum
GAATTCCCTGACTTTTTTGGTCAATTTTCGAATTCCCTGACTTTTTCCGGTTTTCCCGGTAGCATGGCAACCCTGAACAGCTACAAACTACAACCGAGATGAGGTGTTTAAATTCGGCTTTTATAAACTTTTTAATTATTTACTAGAATATTCTGCTAACACCTCGATTTTTCTCGATAGTCGTGGATGGTAACAGTAATTACGAGATATTTGTTTATTAAATATTAAATGCATGCTCTCTCGTATTTTTACTTTTCTGACGTAGCTAAATCGTCTGCGTTGCACTGGAAAATAAAACTATTTTAATTACAATTCTAAATAAATAGCTAAATAAATATGAAATCCGTAACACCACACATATATAGAGAGAATCTGGGCTTTAATGTTTTCTCTTTTTTTAATCCACATTTTTACCTGATTTAAAAAAAATTTTGTTATCAAATGATACGAAATTATTTTTTCTCACCTCTTTCTTTTTCCCTGGCACCTGAACTTGATTTTTCGTCATGCGGGCTGAGAGACTTAGCGAGTCCAAAACAAGACCTCTGTCTATTTTGGCTGTCTGTTTGTCCTTCTGCGTAATCAAGGCCAACTTATACTCAAGGCCTGTCAGTGTGAAATTATTCTTTTGTGTTTTCGGTGGCCTCCATGAAATTTCTGCTGACCGCAAGATTGCGCTGCTATTCTTCTACACTTAATAATAATTCTGCTACACTACAGCGATGTTTACAATGAACAGAAACAAATATTGTCTTGTTATATGCAAAATTTAAAAAAGATTAATCTGAAGTGGTCAGAAATTATACATTTCCTTTTAATAAAAATATTTTTATTTAGAAAGAGAGCATGAAATTTCAAGTTAACCCTTTTTTTTATATATAAACGCAAGCTACTTGACCTCGATTTTAATTCTTGCTCGCATCTAGATATACACTACTTTGAATTATACGTATTAGAGCTATTTGTTCAAATTTAAGGTAATTTAGAGCACATGTTTTACTTTTCAATTATTTATATAATACGAAGTTAGCAGGTAGCTTGAGAACATAAACTATTTCAGCGCAAAATTTTCATCATATTCCTATCAGTTATCCTGACCAACAAAATAATTTGGTAGCCAGTATTATATATGTAATTAAAAAATTAATAAATTATGATCTAAAATTTGTATATCTATTTCTAATACATAAGAGAAAAAGTTATTCTAAAAAAGATTTAATTTTAGGCACGAAAGATTTTTTTTTTAAATTATTGTCAAGTAATTTTTTAGGAAATATTAAAAACTAACATTTTAAATAATGCAGAGTTAGATCTCTGAAGAGTAAATGCAACATTACAGATACTGAAAATAGTATCAAGTATTTCAACATCACCAAGTATCCCTGAATACCAAGTATTTCAATATCAGCGACAGCATATAATAATGACATACGCATATAATAATGCTTAAAATTTTATATACGATTCATTAATAACAATGAATGGTATATAAGATTTTAAGCCTGTTAGTGTTGAATACCAAGTATTACTTACCAAGCATTCCCTCCATCTGTACCAAATTAGTTTAAAAAATCCAGGGTTCGCACACCCTTAAGCCACGCCCCGTTGTGTTAGGACTCTTCCATCAGTAATCGCAAAAAACTATTATCTAGCTAATGAATTGTGAATTCAGTTATCTATCTCGTCTATAAGAGCCAGTTGCCTTAGGAAGTCTTCCACGAAAGCATCCCTTCCCTTAGACAAGCAACCCTCGAGATTTTTCCTCAGTCACATAAACATTATCCTTCTCATTTACTAGTGCAGTTCTTACAAAATGGAGCGTGGCTAAAGTTATTTATGACTCCAGATACTTGAAGTGTAGCAATTAATTTGGGACAAAATTTTCGACTTAAATGTAAAAACTAGTTTGGGATGGAAGGAATATAAAATTTTTAGACTGCTAGTGCTGAATACCAAGTATTTCAATATCACCGACAGTACATAATAATGACATACATGACATTAATCAGAATGAACCAAATATAAAATTTTGAGACTGTTAGAGCCGAACACCGAGAATTTCAATATCATTGACAGCATATAATAAAACGTAAAGCCATATTTCCTAAAACAAAAAGTATTATCTCTATTTATTATATATATATATATATATATATATGGATACTTCATGAATCTCCATTACATCAAGTACAACCACAAAACACTCAACCAGGTAAACACAAATTCATGTACAACATACTGATACATGACACTAATGCATGAGATATGCACTATAAAATTTTGAAGCTAGTATAGACACTATTCAAATGTTCCTGGATTAAAGATAACAAGTAGAAAAGCTAAAATGTAATAAATTTTATAAAAGAGTTAATGCAATTATCATTTCTTATAAAATATATTTATAAATGCATTCTTAAATTTTACTTGCATTAACTTCACGTTTCAAAGAATTAACAATTGGGAAAATATTAAACATACCTCATATATATATACATGGTAGGTTAAAATATCTTTCATGTAAAAAACCGAGATTATCTCCAGTATGATATAAAATTTTTATATTTTTATGACATGAAATTGAACACATGTACGCACACGCATTAAGAAACTTGTTTATATACAAAAGCTGAGGGAAAAAACATTTCAAAAGAATTTTTAAAGCTTTAAAATTTTAATGTGATGATGGCTTTTGTTTAAGAAATTTTGTTTTATGTATTTGTATTAAATGTGTATTACATGTAACTGATGGAAATGCTATCCGTATATCAGTTATATGTTGGGAATAAATATTTAAATACAATCGAAAAAATTTGTTAAAAGGAAAAAAATCTTTGCAGTATGGCGTGAAACAATATACCATCTTGTATTACTATTAGCAAATAACTTTTTAATAAAATACACCTTTTGTTATTAATGAGCTATGTTACAAATGTTGAATGTATAGCCAAAGTATAGCGGTTCGCGAGCGCCGCCTAGTGATGAATTCGCGAAACCCACTGGAAATTGGTAACTGGAATTTCGTCCTGTCTGACAGGCCTAGAGAATAAGTTGCCCTTGGCGTAAATAAAACAAGCTTGAAGGCGAAAAAGTCCATTGGTCTTCTACCTTCACGTGGTCAATGAGCGTTTGTTTTGAAAATAACAGTGGGTCCAAAGATAAATGTGTCACACCAAGAATCTATAATACGGCTGTTATGTGTTTAAGTAAATTTGCAGTGTAATGATAACTTTTCCACATCAGATTAAGTTTAAAACTGTGGAAAAAAAAAATAACCGAAAAGAGAGTTTCATTTGCTGCATAAACGTTCTTCTGTTTATTAGGCTTAACCAAGGCCCTGCTTTCCTTAGTGCTGCTTGAATCGCTAGTCTTCAAATTTGTGTTTGATGTTACCTACGTTAGTCTTGTTGCTAAATATCTTTGCAAGAACTTTCTATAATAGCAATGAAAATAGCTTAAAGGTATTTTTATTTTTGTCTTCAAAAATGCGTGTATTATGAGAAAAAATAGCTGAAACTATTTTCAGCTAGATATCATGAAATTAAAAAAATCTGAAAAGGATATTTGATGTAAAAAAGTATCCGAATTTTAAAGCATAGATTTCTATAGGAATATACTGGGCTCTAGTTGTAGAATTGGGTGCCCTTTCGATTGGCGAAAAATTTTGTTCAGTTTTGACAATGAAACCCATTTTTGGGTACTATGAAAGTTTTAACATGGTTTTTGCTTCTTGATTTATTTAATTAAAAATAAATCGATGTGCACATGGACAAAGTCAAGGCAATGTGCAATGACTAGTTTGTGCAATTCTCTGATGTTTTTTAAGTGAAAATAGGTCGATGTGTACATTGACACGGAGTTTGTGAAATTCTTTGACTTCTTGTTTTGGTTTTGTGTAGCAGCCATCTTGAAATTGTGTCTTAATGGCGTCGATCTTGGCGTCAAAACAGAATCGCCAAAATACAAGGGGCACCCAATTGTAAACTTTTCATATACTGTATTTGAAGGTAAGTGGATTTAGATTTTATCTCACATTATTTTCTGGCGTATTCTTTTTGTGCACGCAGAAAGGTAATGATTATAAAACTTAATTTTAATTATTTTCTAAATCTTTTGAATATTAAAAAAATTATAAAATTTAATTTCCTTGTATTCTGTAAAATAAATAATAGTTTTTGTTTATGAGTAGAAAAAATACACAGTGATACACAAGAATGATCAGATACTTTGAATTTTTATATTTTGTAATGAATGTAGAAATTAAAATAAGAAGAAAAGCTTTTATTTTGATTATATATAAGTTCAACATTTTTTTATAGTAAATACATTTTCAAAAAGATGAAAATTAAATGCAAAAATTCATATTTGTTTATTGAGGAAAAGTGTTCTCACAAAAAAATCTGGCACCTCTTAGTAACAGGCAAAAATGACAAAAATCATACATTATTTCTTCTTAATATCTTGTGGGATTACCTTTACACTTTATCACTTCATTTAATCTTTTGGGCATTGATTCCAGAATTTTTTTTCTTTTGTTAGCCACTTATCTTGAATCACTGCTTTCAGTTGATTCTATGAAGATATGCTCTATTTTCGAATTTTCAATTCTAGTTCCTGCCAAACGTGTTCAATGGGATTAAGATCTGACGATTGGGGTGGTGCCTTAATTACTTCTGGACATATAGCAGCCAGAGTCTAACATTGTGTGCAGTATGTTTTGGATGATTGTCTTAATAGAATTTAAAACTATTTTGTGCTGTTGATGCCAAATTTCACTCCAAGATTTCAAGATACTTATACTGATCCATAATACCATCATAAACTGTATATTACCAATACTGAAATGAGCCATAGATCTCCATACCATAACACTTGCTTTGCCTGTTTAACACTTGGTACTAAGCTTTGCTTCCAAGATTCTTCTTTGGGTTTTTTCCACCCCCAACACTCGTCCATCTGAGCTGAAGATGTTAAATTTGCTTTCATCAGCAATTAAAACTTTTTACCAGTAGTTGGGTGCCTTTTGTATTATCAATTTTGCGAAAGCGAGTCAAAGTTTTTGGTTTTTTCTTTTATTCACATAAAATTTTCATCTTGCTACTCACTCATGATATCCTACAGATAACATTACTTGGCTTTAGTGTAGAATTGGGTGCCCCTTCGATTAGCCACAAATTTTTATTCAGTTTTGGCGATGAAACTCCACTTCTGGTTACCATGATAATTTTAACTTTGTTTTAGGTTCCTGATTTTTTTTTAAGTGAAAATAAATCGATGTGTACACGGACAGTTAAGGCAGTGCGCAATGCCTAGATGGTGCAATTCTGGGATTTTTTTTAAGTAAAAACAGATCGATGTGTACATGGATATTGAGTTTGTGCAATTTTTTTACTTCTTATTTTGTTTTTG
Organism: Stegodyphus mimosarum; assembly: GCA_000611955.2. Classification (NCBI taxonomy): domain Eukaryota; kingdom Metazoa; phylum Arthropoda; class Arachnida; order Araneae; family Eresidae; genus Stegodyphus; species Stegodyphus mimosarum. The sequence goes on from KK113935.1 coordinate 5,407, forward strand.
TGTAGCGACTATCTTGAAATTGTGCCTTTTGGCGCCATCCTTGGCGTCAAAAAAGAATCGCCAAAAAAAACAAGAGGCACCCAATTGTAAACTTTTACCCATTACTCTTCGTACACTTTCTATATTTGCACATATTGCATATAATTCACAAAGTTCTGCAACAACTTTAAAAGCAATCAGTCTTGGATTCTTCTTAATAATATTCTTTAGAATAAAACATTTCATTCCATCAGATAACTTAGATGGTCTTCTAGGTCTTCTTTTGTTTTGAATACAATTCTTATAATGCTTAGTAATATAAAAAACTATAGAATTACTTAAATTAAGTAAATATGTAATTTTTCTAATAGATTTTTCTTTCTTTTGATGCAAATCAATAACTAATCTGAGGGTTTCTAACAATGTTTCCTTTTATGAATAATGACATTTTTTTAAAAAGAAAATTTGAATTATAAAAGCAAACGGTTTTTAGATTTTTGCATAGCTTCTTTATCCAAACTAATACCATAAAATTTCATTTTGTATTTGTTATAGATGAGTAAGTAAAAATTATGAAAGTGTCTGATTAATTTTGTGGTATCGTCGTTTGGTTAGTGTATAGGTAAAAGTTTATAATTGGGTGCCCATTGTTTTTTGGCAATTCTCTTTTGACGCCAAAATCGGAATCAGGAAGGCACAATTTCAAGATAGCCGCTACACAAAACCACAATAAGAAGTCGAAGTCCATGTACACATTGACCTATTTTTACTTAAAAAAACATCGGAGAATTGCACAAACTAGTCATTGCACATTGTCTTGACTTTGTCCATGTGAACATTGATTTATTTTCACTTGAAAAAATCAAGAAGCTAAAACCAAGTTAATCAGAAATGGGGTTTCATCGCCAAAACTGAACAAAATTTTTCGCCAGTCGAAAGGGCACCCAATTCTACACTAGAGCCAGTGTATATTTTAGGATATCCTCTTAGATCATCGCCAAATTTTTGTTTCATTTATGGTAACCTGAGTAGTTAAATGTTATGGAAACTCTTATGACATGATTGGTTGCTTGATTGATGGGAAAATATTTATAAGGGCTTATTTATGTGTTGGTTGTTGGTTAGGAAGTACATTGCTTATTTTATGCTTTACACTGTAAAATGCCAGCTGGTGGTACGATTAACCTGAAGTTTCTGTACACTTTAGAATGATTGGGAAAGAAAACATTGATTGACTGGTGTATAAATAAAAATTTAAGTGCCTTCTTTCACCTCTTGGTAAGTTACACAGTTTAAGGATTTGGAAACCGCAGTTCATATCAGCACTATGGAAGATATGTGGGGTATAATAAAAAGGGATTTTCAAAAGAAATGCCGTTTAGTCTATGTTTTAGGGTGCCTTTTAGATTATCGCAAAGTTTCTGTTTCATTTATAACCAAATTGTTGTTCCATTTATGGTAACCTGAGTAGTTGAATGTTATGGACACTCTATCATGATGTGATTGTGGTGAATTTGACTGATGGGAAAAATATTTGTAAGGGCTCATTTCCGCATTGGCTGTCAAGTGGGAAGTATGTTGCTTATTTTGTGCTGTATACCGTAAAATGGGTGTATGTGATGAGATTAATGTGAAGTTTCTGTACGATTTGGATCGAAAGGGAAAAAACTGACTTTTGTGTAAATGAAGGTTTACTTAGTAGTCATTATAAGTGTCCTGTTTGTACAAAGGAAGTGCATACGGTCAAACGTAAAGATCATTCAGATGGCCTTTATCACAAGAAAGGTTCATGCAAGAAATGCCATCGACATTCTGGCACTATGGAGGATAGTTTTGAATCTTATTTTTGTGAATTGATCTGGTTATGGCAGTATGCATATTCTAGTTCAGATAATTTTAGAAAGTTTTTGGATGCTGTTAAGGAATTTTGTGTGTCACAGACTGAAGACACAGAAATTTCTAAATATGGTAAGTTGGTATCATGTATGTGATTAACTTCGTTATACCATCTATTATCCTAAGTAACCACTATTCCCTTAACAATATTCTGCCCTTTTCCCCATTCTGACAGCTTCATTACATCAAAATACACAACTATGTAATTCTGTGGCATTTGCCACTACTTAAACAATTAATGTTATATAATTCTACTCATGCCTTCCCAATGCTGATACTGGCTTACTAACTTTGTCATAGTACTACCATACTCCTGCGCCTGAAGTGCTTCACCGGTCATACTTTGTATTTGTCTTGTGTGTAGCAGGCTATGGTGTAGCTATGGTCTCGTCTGGTCCTACGATAGTAAGCTTTTTACTAATATCGAACTTTGAACTCTATGCTTACCTCATCGCTATGATGTTCCAAAATTTCATATATATGCCATGGTCAACTCTTCGAAGCCCTACACAATCGAAAATCGTTTAAAGTCTATACTGGGATAGTGCTAACCGCGCTGGAGCCCGAACGCGACTCATGGAAAATGAACGCCTGAGCCGACATCTTTCTACGATTTAAAATTTCAAATGTTACAATAAAAATTTCCTCTAAAGTCAACTTACTGCAGGAACACCAGAATCCAAACCTCAACCTTCGTTGAGATCCACAATCTTTATCTTCAATAGTCTTTCTGCAAATCCATCAGAAACACAATTTTTCTTTCTAATCTTCTTATCAGATCCACACTTCTCACATGTCAAGTTTGGCTTCAATAATCCTGTATCCCATAAAAACTGCAAAAATACACTTCTGTCAGCATGAAGACAACCATGAACAAATGCTTTATTAATAACTCCAATGGCATATCTTCTCAAACTAAATCTAGCTTAAATACACTGTAAAACACATGGCTGACATCTCTCCACAACTTCCTTCATGGAACTTTATGCCATTATTCAACGTGTAGCGAAACAACTACCACGACGAAATACAACCACATTCCTCACAAACATTTCCACATAAAGAGGGTTGGCATGCAAACAAAATCTTAACTAAACCATCCAACACAAAATATCACCACATTTGGTGACTACATGTATCCCGGGCCGTATATATGATATTCGATCCAAAAAAATTATAGTGGCCGATCATTTTTGTGAGACACTGTATACTGCAGTATTTATAATGCAATTTGTCTTATGTAATGCATCTTTTGAGAGAGATTATAAGAGTATAAAATTATGAATATTCTCTTGCAGTGTGGAGAAACATATAAATTTACATTATATTCTAGTGAAATAATTTTTCATTATATAGTATAACTTCATTTGCATGTACTTTTTAACATTTATTTACAGACATATGTGGGTATACACAAATATATATATATATATATATAATAAGTAAATAAAATCCCTTATGGTTGGCAAGCCCAGAAGGCAAAGATCTTTAAAAAATGGTGGATGCACTTAATTGAAAAAAAAAAAAAAAAGTGGTTGGGAGGGAAGTTCATGTCAAATGTCAGGGGTGACCAGAATTTTACATTGTCAATAACTCTTCTCTTCTGAATTTACATTTAGAAGCATTTAAAAAATTAAATAATTATTTAGAACATTTTCAAGACCAATACTTAAAAATATTAAAATTCATTCCAAAAGCAAATCTGCACCAAAGAAGTTATAACAAACAATGCCAGATTTAAATACAATATAAAAAGTTTATAAAAACACCAAGTATGGCCAGAAGTTGATAAAAATATGGAAAAATAAATTTGTAAAAAAAATATATGCATTTGTTTGAACATTATTATAATTAAATAATTTTCCCCCCTGCCATTTATTTACTTCCTTTTTCACATTATATATAGCAGCAATTAGTGTGCAGTTAATGGAAGGTTTAATTTTTGAATTTTTATTTCTATTTTATATCCACTCTTACACGTATTTTGTTGCACTTCTAACTTGCTAGCTTTGAAAGAGACAATTCATGCACAAAAATACAACTAACTCATGTACAGCAAAGTAAGAGATTTTAAAAACAGAAGAGAAATATACTGGAGTAAAACATAAAATTAGCAAAGCATGTGTTTGGCAGAGCAAAGAATTCTGCTAGACTATCTTGCAGATTTCTTTGCTCCTAATGAAGAGGGACTTGTACTTGTTTGCCCGCAAAATCGATTGAGTTCTTAACCTTTTAACTGTCATACCCGAAGTAATCTCAGGCATAGCACTGGTGTTTCAAAATGTCACACCTGATTATTACTTGAGGTAATTTTTTTTAGTACATCGCATTGATCAAAATAACTCGACAGTTAAAGGGTTAATTAAATCTATACCAAACACAAAGTTGTTTCTTTTCTAATTTTATAATAGATTTTATTTGTGTTTTGAAAGCATAGGATGTTATATTTTCAATGTAATAAAAATTGCTCTGACTTGCATAAATTTTTATTTTCATTTATTAATTTTGACAAAGTTCTTGAGGACTATACTTGCTTTGCATACAAAAATTAAAATTAATTATTCTACTTTTTTTTTTTCCTTTCACAATAGTACAATATTACTAAAAGGAACTGCAAATTGTTTTATTCTTTCTGTATTTTGTATTGTATAGTTACAGTAACAATTATTTTTACATATTGCTGATGATTATTATGTAGGTGATTCTTACCACTCAGAGTGCTCTAAGCAGATAAGCCTTAAGACTTTGGTTAAATAATGTAAACCCACCAGGTAGATAAGACAGCTAAATTCATGGTTATTCAACACAATATTGAATGGAGAATATTTTTTTTTATAGGTAGATTGACTTAAATCTTTTTTTACTATATGTGCATATTCTTTCATATACAAACATAAAAAAGTAATGGTTAAAATTGGAGTCTAATATCATAAATATTGCTAGAAGCTAACAGAATTCTCTTTACGTGTGGCATCTTTTATTTATCAATAGGGAACTTCAGCACTGCATGTGAATATACACTTTCTTGATAATTTTTTTGCTTTCAAATTTTAATTTTGAAAATTCAATATTTCGCTTTATTTAACCTTCAAAATCCCACACTATGATGCGAAGGTAACATAAATGTTTTGTCATGAAAAATCGATTTAAAACTCAAGAATTATGAAAAAAGAAAAAAAATTACAAAAATTTTTTTAATGATTTATAACATTTTTTATATATGGAACATTGGCAGGAAACCATTTTTTTACATGGTTTTATAAAATATAATTAACAACATTTAAATTTAAAACTGTATTTTTGTCCACAGTTTTCCAGTATTAGTAATTGAATTTTTAAATATTATTCGGAAATATCGGGTTTTAACAAAAGTTTCTCACAAACAGTTCGCGTTGGCATGTTTAATAATACTTAAATTTTTCCCCCACCGATGTTCAATGTTTTTCTCTTTTGACTTTTTTGCTTCAAATTCGGCCTTTCCTTTGAAGAAGAAGGTTCTTGAGGATCATATGCGATTTCATGAGGTATTTCATTATTATCTATTGTATTAGAAATTTCGATTTTTCCACATACAACCGCTGGCAGAACAGGCTCGAAAATATCTTCATTTACATCTTCCTCATCTGTCAAATATTCACTTTCTTCTGGATGCAGTTGATAAATCATCAGTACGATCTTCATCATCTGATTTAAAATATTCCTGTGTCTCATCAACAGTCTGAAATGGTTTTGAATGAGACTTCTGATCAGCGTAACATATCTTCACGAACTGAAAAATGCAAACAATGGAAATATAATGAAAATCTCTAATCACGTGATTCCAATCTACATCGCAATATACAACGTGCCCACTAAAGTCCGGTACCACCTGTTTAACTGCCAAACGGCTGCAGCTACGTTCATAAAATTGGTGTCTAGGCATAGTAAAGTGGCTATGTGCTACTTGGTGAGATAGCTTACACCGCCACCTGGTGAGAAACGGCAGAGTTAGTCTGCCTATCTCGAAAATGATACGAGATAGAAAGAAAAAGTGAATTACAAAGTTGTAGAGCATCGTCGATCTAGTACGAATAGACACCTTGTTAAAACAAAAATACTAAAAACAGAACGCTGAAAATGCACATTTCTTTCTTCGCGATTTCCAACTGTGACGTAGCGAGACTTGAACGAAAGGAGAAAAGATTTATCTTTTAAATGAAAAAAATGCCTATATCATGGCATAGTGATGTTGCATGTAATTCACAGTCAAGAGGACTGTGGTTAAAACCCCATGGAGTGCATCCTTGTACTGATTTTCTTTACAAACAAAGTAGACAACATACAAATTGTGCACAGTCGTCACAAAATGCATCAACTCAATGCAACTTGAGCATGGTGTGAGAATTTGTACATTGTGCAAATAGCGTATGAAACCTCACACCTGTTCACCTGAGACAGCTATAAAAGAGATACGTCCTTGTGGTTGTATGTTAAAGCTCATGGTCATTATTGTCAGATGGTTCTACTTACAGTAAATGTGAGCGCAAGGCACGATCAGCAGCGCAGTTGCATCGGCAACTTTTCCCGCAGGCTCACATCTTTCATACAAAACCATCCTACAGGTTGGGAAATGTTTAAGGGAGATGGGGGCTGGTGACTAGCCGACTGACCAATTAGCTGCGTGACTAGACTGCAATCCATTAGACCAGCTAAGGTAGGGTGGAAAGTGTAACCGAAAAATGTCTTATCATGCGGCCTCGCGTGTCCAAACAGCAGCACAAGAGAGGGAAGTGAAAACTGTGGCCTCTCAAAAAGTCGCTTTTGGAAAATCCTAAATGAATTAGTTGCCCATCCATACTGACTAACACTAAATCAGGCATTACTGGACAGGGATGCTGAGAGACATTTCGCATGGCGTAACTTCATCATGAACCAAATATAGGTCTAGCCAACATTCTTGACAGGCATTATGTGGACACATGAGGCATGCTTTTCACGGAATAAAATGTACAATAGGCAGACTACCCATTACTGGGCATTGGAAAATCCATAATGTTCTCAGATTTTTTACATCAGATACGGTTTTCGATTAATGTTTGGTATGGAAATTATAACAGGCTAATCAGCTCAATGTTTTACCAGAGTACGTTAATGGCTGCAGAATATTTAGAACTTCTGCAAGACATAATACCCGATTTTGTTGAGAACCTGCCGTTGCTTCAACTCCTGAATGGATGGTTCCCACATGATGACTCGCAAGTAAAGCAGTACCTGATGGAGGAATTTAGAGAACAAATAATTGCGTACAGTGGTTTCGAAGAGTGTCCTCCACATTCACCTGACCTGATTCCAATGGACATTTTCTTGTGAGGCTGCCTCAAACAGCGAGTGTATGCAACCCTTCTACAAACATTGTGGGTGAAGTTCTAACAGGGGTCCAGATGTGCATCTCAACCAATGGAGAGAAGTGTAAAAAATCGAAAATGAAAGTAGCTTGTGATAACTATTTAGTTTTTTTTCTAAGGTCATTTTGTGACGTCAGTTTCGTAAATCACCGATGCAACCAAATGCGTGTTTAAAACGTTCTGTTCTTAACATTCATGTCCACAAGGTGTCTTTTTGTACTGAGGCGACGATACTCTACAACTTTGTAATTCACTTTTTCTTCGTATCTCGTATCATTTTCGAGATAGAAATAAAAACTGCTAATTTCCATCAAGTGGTGCTCATCTAGTAGCACATAGCCACTTTACTGTACCCGGACAACACTTTTATGACTATAGCCGCAGCCGTTCGGCAGTTAAATAGGTGGTACCGGACTTTAGTTGGCATCCTGTATGCACTTTGCAACTGATTTATTAACAGCTTCAAAAACATTTGTTAAATTTTTGAATTTTGCTCTGAGAAAAGTAAGAAAAAAGGTGAGATAATGATTTTTTTTTTAGTCAAGATACTTTTAGCAACATTATAGTGCTAGTAAAACATCAATCCATTTTTCTCTCTATGTAATAATTTTTAGAGCAATATGAATAAAACTACATTTTTTATAAAATTTGTTCTTCCATTCCTGGAGCATTGGCATATAAAGGGTTAATATTTAAACAATTGTTTCTTCAATACTGATAAGCTAAACTATGTTAGTTTACTACGCAGAAGTTAATAGTAAGTATGTTTTGGTGTCTTTAAATCTCTTACTTATAAGTTATAATGTTATTTGAGCTGTCAACACAACTTTAGCATTAATTGAAGTTAATAATATCTTCTGTGAAAAAACTATATTGCAGACATAATTAATATGTGTAGTGAAAAAAACTGTATTATACATGCTGTAGTAAAAATGAAACAAACTAGGTATGACAAGTAAAGTAAGTATTATGTAAATAATTATATATTATGTATTTCGTAGCTAAGTAACCATGTCTTGCACCTTATCAAATGCAAGACGTTTTGGGGAGAAAATAATTGCAATTATTGTTTTCATTATGCTGCTGGTAGGTGTCTTTAGTGTCGAATTATTATTTGAATTATTAAGGCAACTTTAGTATTAATTAAAAATAATAATATTGTAGGTGAAAAATCTGTATTATGCGGGGTGATTCTAAATTGTTTTTACAAATTAAGGGAGGTGATAGCACTCATCCAGATGAGCAAAAATTACCATGGAACATAGGGTCGCATCCCACTCTGAGATGCAGAAAAGAATATTAGAATTCCAATCTGAACTTACAATGACTTACTTGTTGGGAAAACGAATGAACGAAACCAAAGTTGAGCAATCAGATTTATTAATTGCTGAAAAAATCACAGAAATTGCTGAAAATGTCAACTCTGTGTATCATTGCACAGTTGAGACATCGGCGAAGGAACGACTGGCGTACCCTTTCAAAGATTCCTGGTGTTGTGTTAGCTTGAGCATATTAACGAAATTGTTGATCACAGTATGCGATGTGTTTTTCATGTTTTCATATACAAATGGGCAGGACTTCAGTAAATCGATTACAATAACTGAATGATAACATAAACCACGATCAGTTTAAATGATATTTAATGTATTTCGTTCTTTGACATGAAAAATGGAAACATCATTTTATGTGTACAAATTAAGCATAGAAAACCACTTTAAAATTGCCAAATATATCATCACAGGTTCTAAAGAAATTTAGCCAAAATAATTATATAAAATATAACATGTTATCTAGTATTAAGGTGTAACATATTTTAAATATTAAACCAAAACAAAATCAAACTCGTAAACACAAAGCAAATGACACCACTATGAAGGTTTATGTAACCATTAACCAATATCTCGGTGCAAAGTAATACGTAAACAAGATTTAACAGTGATCAGCTTTGTAAAGCAACCTTACACAAGACGAATCTTTCGCCAACAACTTCGCGTTGAGCATGTGCAATTCGTTCAAATTCATCTGCATTGCCGAGTTTAAGTGCCCTTCTAGAGGCAGTTCATGTCGAGCATGTGCAGTAAGCTGAAATTCATCTGCATTGCCGAGCTTAAGTGCCCTTCCGGAGGTAGTAAGATTAGGTTAGCATTTCATCTCCGTGGTACCTGTAAGCGTCATAGTTACCGGAAATAAGATAACTTCACTTCAGCTAGGTAATCCATGAAATTAATTATCTTTAATTCAGTACATGTTTCATCACAACAACCAAACATTTTGTCGTGTATTCTTATTTAATATATTAATTTGTTTAAATCATCGATTTTTTGACCATAACTTCTAAAACTCGCAAAGGATTTGTGTGCTGCTGCATCGTGCGGATTCTGTGATGACATTAATGGCATTGTTAGAACATCCGGTATCTTTGATGAGCCCAAAATGCTATGTATCTGTTGCTTCAGTTCTTATACTGTAATTTGTATTCAAATATTAGTCGTCATATCATTGGTTTCTATTAAGTGGCAAGTTTATGTCGTATATTTCTGAAGCCCTTTTTTTATTATTCATTTCTTGTACTGCAATTGTACTTGAATGTTATTCGATGTATAACTTATTTTTGACTTTAGCTGTGTTAAATTATGTTGAAAGTTAATTTTTATATTTCTTATGCATTATTTTTCTCTCTTAAATCACATGTTTTTTAATGACGTAACTTCTTATTATACGTGTAAAGTATGTTCATTGTTACACGTAGATGTGTTTGTGTACTCGAGAGTATTTGTTAGGATATATTTCATAATAGAAATTTGAGTTGCTATGAATATATAATTTTAATACAAAGTATCCATAACTATTGCATACCTGTAAGCTGACTGGATAAAGCCGCTAACATTGGTAGTTCAGCTCCAGATATGTGTAACGTGCATACGAGCTAGTTTCCCTTAGAAACGAGCTAGTTCCCCTTCTTCCATGAAGGCATCTCTCAATTCAGGCAGATAGCCTTAATATGCTGTATTTTTTCCACGTATTCATTTTATGAATATCCTGAAGATAAATTTAGACTAGAATCCTGAAATAAAGACTTCTCGTCGGACATGGATTTGACTTGTAAGAGACTTAAGCATGTGAGAAGCATATGAGTGTTAGCTCATGAATGCATTTGTTAAGTAAAGATTCAACTTCAATGAAGTTAAAAAGAATCTTGAATCAACAGTTTACTCCTATGCTAAATCTAGTACAGGTAAAATGTTACGACTGCCAAGCTGTAAATACAGGTATAGAGAGAGATCTGTGGGTCTCTCGTCCTTCCACCTCTACCATCCAACTACTTGAGAAGACAGTTGGTTTGCCAGCATTTTATGTGCTCCCATGCTGCATAGACGCTAACAAATATGCAAACCTTCACCGAGTTTTAAGGTCAGGCCCAGAGATATGGCAGGCAGCATTGCTGACTTCTGTGTCAAGAGTTTCATACTTTCATGAGGGAATGCGATGAACTTTCATTTAGCTTTTAAATATTAAATTTCAGTTTATATATATGTATATTGAAAAAGTAGTCAAATTTTCTATTCGTTGTGGAGAAAAAAAACTAGAAAAACAAGTAGAAAAATCTGTGCATAGTGCTGCAAAATTTATTCCATCTAATGTGGGAAATGAAATATGAGAGAATTACTTGAGGATTATAAAAACCATGATCCCTTACACATTTCTATTTTTATGAACTTGCAAATTTGATAACATATGTTGAACAGGAATAAACTAAACATGAAAAACTGCCCCTGCTTTTTTTTCAAGTTTTGGTATTTATCAATATTTTTATATGATTTTTATCATTTAAAAAAAATAAACATTAGTATAAGTCGAAATAAATGTATATATGTGTTTTTCAAGTTTTAAAAAGCAATTGAATGATTTTTCTAGCTACAGTGTAAAATAGGTTGAGAGCCACTGCTCTATACTGATCAGGGTGGCAGCTGTAGTCTATCTACAGAGATTTATTGCACAGCAAATAATCGTCCAACATTTGTCGACACAAAAATGAAAGATACCATTTTTACTCAACAATAAGGTCTGGGGTCTGGCTTGAGAAATGGAATGAAAAACGTGACTATGCGGTGGTAATGTTTCCAAAAGTGATAGAATTGTTTCAGATAATGCAAAAGGCAAACTAATTAAGAATATAGAATTGTTTCAGAGGATGTGAAGGACAGACTAATTAAGAAGATAAGCCTGAGTCAACTTAAAATTGGCTTTTAAAGACATATGCCTGTAATTATTTTTTCTAAACAGTGCAGACTTTTTGAAATTAGGGTGAATTTTCCTTTACTTTAAATGAAGAATTGCAGATTACTCTTCTGTGTAGAGCAAGCTGCAGTGAATTAATTATCTTCCATGAAGGCTGATTCCATATGTGACATGTATGTATATGTCTAGAATTCTTTTCTTATACTTTCAATTTACTGAATGAACCTAATTTTTTCTTTCAGGTGAGCAGTCATAGCTTCATGTGAGTTTCAGGATTTTATAGGATTCATATGCCGGAGGAATCCTTAGCAGTACCAAAGGTAACCTTTTAATTTTTATAATTTACTATTGTTATTACCTTTGTCCTTTTTTGTATCATTAAATCTATATTAGAATTTGAAAGACCAAGTGATACCAGAATTATTTTATTTTTAAATTAATTGTTTAAAACTTTAATATTGTACTTGTATTTTATTTTCAGCTCATACTTAATGAAAAAAAAAAAAAGAGCAAAGACTTATACAACTAAATCTTGAGTGGAAAGATGGAAAATCTGACATTGCGAAAAGTAAGAATCCCCCTCACACAAAACTGTATTTAGAATCACTTCAGCACGTTTGTCCATAGTCTAAGTATAGCTTTTACAATGAAGTGCCAAAAAAACTGACGAGTCCATGCAGAATATATGGTAATGCTGCATATGTATAACTGGCCGAGTCCACCACTACATACTATATGAAGTGATAGTCATCATATCTACATATATGAAGTGATAGTCAAGGATGTTTCTGGAGCTGCTTTCTTGAGATCGGTATAATATTTCAGACGTAGAATCGAAAGGTGGATTTTTACATGTGACCATTTGAAGAATTTACCTAGACTAAAAGATTTCTGCCCAAACTCCGATTTTATGTCAAACTGGTAGCCATGAAATGACTCTTGTTAAGCATAATCAGCATTAACTGACAGAAATCATTTTATGCAATAGGTATACAATATTGCCTCAAGTAACACTAAAATTTAATGCAGGGCCCTTAGTTAAACATCAGCATGAAAATTGTAGATGTTGCCTTCGAAGCCAAAACCCAACATGATGACTACTGATGAATATGTGACAGTGCTATGTAGCTGACTGAGCAAATTGGATACTGGACACTTGTTTGGTTCAGAATTGTGTACTTTGCTCTAACTAGATATATTTCCAACTGTTTGGGTTTGATGAAAGGATTTGTGCATCGTGAAAATCTCATGTGTCTCTGAATTCCATGTGTTAATAGGAGATTGTACAGAGTAGGATATCTCCATGATGTCGAAGGTTTATCTAGTTGGTATTTAGAAGGATCCCGACGGCATCTATAAACGGTTCTCAATGATGAACTTGATTGCACATCCTGTGAGTACACTTATTCAACAGTGGCGTAGGTAAGGAGGACATCTGTTCCTGGCTGCAGCATCCACGAAGTGCCAAATTTATGTTACGAATTTTGAGAGTTAAAAGTTTTTCATTCTTGATGAACAGAGGGGGGGAGGCATGAAATCCTTAGTTGTCCCTGGGCACAGAAATCCCTGGCTACGACTCTGCCAATCAAGTCCAGCATTCATAGCAATATTTTTGGCCTCTTTTAACAGAATCATGTGCTGAAAAATGTGTCTAGAGATACCAAATTATGGTTAGAGAAACAGTGATCTAAGTTTAGAATTTTGATTCGTTATTTGAATATAGCAAAGTATGTGTAGACTGTCTTTGTAAGGAAATTGGCTCATATTCATGTGGAATCATGAAAACCAACTATGCAGCCAGCTAGTTTGCTTAGGTTTGAACCCAGGACAAACTACCAGTATTAAACCGCTTGCAGTTTGAAGTCCTGCAGTGGCCACCTAAGCTGTTGTACCTGCAAGTTATCAATCACATATAGGATACCATGCAGTGCATTGTAAATACAGAAATCTTGAAATACAATGAAATAATGTATTGCTTTGTGGCAAAATGGGGTGTTCATTTCGTACAGAATACATTTGCATATTTACAGAGAGCATGCTTCTGTAGATTTATGCATCCTTGAAGGACCTACCAAGTACTCAATAGGTGTACCAGTTTTTTTTTTGGTTTGACCAGTTTGAGTCTGTGTGTGTCTCGAAGCAGTTGATGGCACTTCATTGCAGTTCTGGCAAATGATGTATGGAAGACGCTATTGCAAAATAGTTAAATCATATTTTTTTATTTAGTATTAGAACATAAATATTGATCTGGGATACTTGTTTCAAACTTGCTGTTAGATGAAGCTAGGCAAACATTCTTGCATAGGATGCAGTATTCCTTTGTGTCTGTGTAAGTTTATTTGAAGGTCATTTAATTTTTTGCTTTGTTGAACAATCACAGTTTTCGGAATATTCCTTAATGAATGGAATTTTAATTGAAATTTTATAAAAGTGTTACTGTATGAAGTTTTTAATAATTAGGTTTATTTAGTTTTTAGCATAACATTTATGTATATAAAGTTTACATGCAGATTCTTTTCTAGACACCTAATGAAGAAGGATTGTCTTCCAATGGGGAAAAAGCAGAAGTCCCGCCTGAGTGGAAAGAAATAATCCAGGAAGCTTTTAATAAAAGTGAACATCGTGCTCTTCTGGATTCTGAAGATGTTAAAAATAGTTTGGGGAGCAGTTATCCTACAAATCAGACAGTTATATGTGACAGATATAGTTGCTATTATGAGGACAAGCATTTCGAGCTGGGTTTTGATTATTTTAATTTTAAAAAAAAATATTCACCCGGCAGAGATGGCAGCTTTAGTGTTCGTTTTGGAAAGGAGCACAGGGAAAAACACTTGCCTGTGTATAATGTAATCGTTAAAAAATGTATAAATTTAATAAGGACAGACATCTGATGTTTCTTTTTTATATGCAAAAATCTCATAATCACAGTTTTTAAATTTCATAAAAGTGCCATATTACATGATACAAAGAATATTAAAAAACAGGGTTATGTTGCAATTAAATTATTAAACTATGCTGTTTTCCTCTTATGTACTGTTGGAAATATATTTACGGAAAATACCAGCATTTGATAAGGATATTTGAAGAATGTTTCAAGAAGATATTCTATGCTGTACTGTGATTCCAGTTTCAATAATGAATGAAACAAGGTATTAGAGTGTTATGAGTTATTGACTTTGGTTACTTGTACTTTTGAAAGTTTTTGCAGAGTATTTTAGGAACTAAAAACTTTGTGTTTAAGTAATTTTCTTAAAATAATGAATTGAAATTGAACTGAAAATAAAGAATACATTTTTACAAGTGTATTTGTATTATTTGCTTATTTTGAAGTTACTTGTGTCTACTAATATGCTCATCATATATTGTAATATTAAATAAAGTATTCTATATAATAGCATTCTTTGTACTGAACAAGGATTTAAAAATTAGGCATTAAGAAAATAATTTTTATAGGTATATAAATTTTGAAATTTTAATTCATGCTTAAAAAGTTCTTTCTGAAAATATTTCACCTCAAAAGTCAGGTACTTCTGGATTGATCTGTGTCTGTTGATAATATTCTATATTACTTTTTAAAAAAGATTAGTCCCCCCCAGTTTAAAACATGATTTATTATTATATTTTTATTTAAGTCTATGATAATTATAACACTTAACTGCACAGCTTCGATGACCAGTTATTTTCTTCATGAAAATTTCTGTAAAGTTTAGATTTTATATATATTTTGTTTTCCAAAATATGTTAGTGATTTGCTTTTGTATTTTGTTTTCATAGCAGTAAATTAGTTAATGCATCCCTTTTTTTACTGTAGAATTTAAATTATTTAAATATGATGTAATTTTCAGTATTCTTTAAATTGTAGTTTATTTATATTAATTTTATTTTATAATACATAAAAAGGTGACAGACACATTGTTTTGAATTTATCTTGTGCATTTATGGTATTGTAATAAAAAAATAATTTAAGCATACCTTTTGTTAAATATTATTATAAATCACCTGCAGCCGTAGTTATTCTCCATTATGAACGAATACTGCTTAAAAATTACTGCTGCAGGTTCTTAATATATTGAGTGCACACAGAACTGATGATTGCTGAAGAAATTACTTTTCCTAAACGAAATACTTTAATTCTAAAACTTTTCACAGAAATACTAGTACAGCTGTTCTCTGCATAATCAGTAGGTACCACTTCAAACTACTAAGAATGCTAAAAATATTAAAAAAAAAAAGCATAAGCTTGCACAGTGATCTCTCAGTTAAACTCTAATATGATAAACTAAACTGGTGTTGTCTCCTTTCTGACGCTTTTTTTCTCCTTCCGCCGAGAAATTACCAGTACCTTAGATTCCTCGAAATTGCTGAAAGGCATGCACAGTTACAAAAGATCAAAATGTCAGCAAATGTTCGCCAAGTTTGGTAACTTTTGAAGATTTCTCGTCAAAATTGACGATAAAAATCAATTATCAAAAACCATCGCTATCTAGCCAGCCCCAATGTTAAATGAAGGTTACGCCTGTATCCCTGGTTTCCTGTCGATGCTTCACACTCTCGAGGCCATTCATGTTAAATTATACAAGAGGTACTACAATTGACATATAATTTCGCTAAAATTATTTTCATTTATATATGAAATATGAAGCATTATTAAACTTAATTGGAACCAGTTGGCAATAGATCTTTTTAATTCATAAATTTCAATTAAACACATCTCCCCTTCAAGGATACGCTTTGTACCAGTTTGTGTCACTCTGCAGCATGTTGCGTCTCCTGCAGTTTTTCTGCACTGCGAAATCTTTAACGCAGTCATTGACAGTATTAAAAAAAAGAATTTTCGGCTTACAAGTACGATCGCAGTTAGTACCCGTCACCTTGTCATAACTTCTTTCTTTTTGCGTCCTGATCCAGCATAGACATGCATTATTACTTCTTGATTTATCTCATAGACCTTGCAAGAGCCCTTCTAGCGGGCTGAACGTATTTTTTATTTATTTGTTATTGACTTTTGCTAATTAAAATGTCTAGTAAAAGACATTTAAGCCCGAAAAGATGAATTTAGCGGATCCAGAATTAAATGAACCAGAAAACGTAAACATGTTGCTCGGCGGGGAAGTTTTCTACGATATGTTACGAACTGGTAAAATCTATGTTCCTCACGCAAAACAGTGTGTTTGGATGTGGAGTTAGTGGAAATGTGAATGATTTACGGCGAAATAATTTATCCTATTTCGGGTTAATGATAATTTAGAGAGTGAATTAAAGATAATTTTCGAACTAGAATCATTAGGAATTACAGACGATCTTTGTTGTCATGAGGAAAACAAAATATTTAATGATACAGTTTGTTA
This sequence comes from Stegodyphus mimosarum, assembly GCA_000611955.2. Classification (NCBI taxonomy): domain Eukaryota; kingdom Metazoa; phylum Arthropoda; class Arachnida; order Araneae; family Eresidae; genus Stegodyphus; species Stegodyphus mimosarum. The sequence goes on from KK113935.1 coordinate 22,253, forward strand.
TAAATCTGGTAGTTACGAGATTACTTTACCTTGGAAAAAAGAACCGGAGTGAATTAGCTAATAATTACCGAGTAGAAGAAAACAGATTAAAAACTTCTGAAGCGAATTAATTATGATAAAAAGCTGTTTTCTACATATAGTGAAATATTAGGTGATTATCTTAAGAAAGGTATTATTGAAAAAGTGTCCGATGAAAATATATATACCTGTCGATAAACCAGTATTTTGCCTACCCACATCAATCGGTATTTAGAGAAACCAGTGGTTCAACGAAAACTAGAATAGTCTTTGATGGCAGCTCACGTGAGTTGGGGCAGTTATTACTGAACGATTGTCTATGGACAGGGACAAATTTGCTAATTAATTTCGCATTAACTTAAGTTGCAATTTCAGCGGATGTGGAAAAAGCATTTTTGCAGATTGCTTTGGGTGAAAAGTATGAAGACGCAATCAGATTCCTGTTGTGGAAAAAACGCAATTAAATGATCTAAAACTAGCGACATACAGATTCAAGCGTGTAAATTTTGGAATTAAGTCAATTCCGTTCTAGTTGGCTGCAACAATTAAAGAACACATACAAAAATATCGACATTAGCAGCCTGATGTGTTTGAAATACTAAATTATTGTATTTATATTGACGACTTTATTACAGGCCAAGACAGTGTAGAGGAGGCTCTAAACTTATCGCCTACAGCTAAACAAATTATGAGTGAAGCAAATATGAACTTGCATAAAAGGGTATCTAATGGTCCTTGAATTGATGAGAAGAAGGGTTCGAGATCCATTCACGTGAAGTCAGTGACTCAAACGAGACATTTAAGATCTTAGGAATGTTCTGGGATACTAATGAAGACAGACTGAGTATACACACAGACAGTTTGATCGAATTTCTTAAAATAAGTGTAATACGAAACGATTCATCTTGAAAACTACAGGGAAGATTTTTTTATCCTTTTTGGGTTAATGTTGTTGTTTTTGTTGTTAATTCTTGAGTCCAGCTTCTGCTAGATGAGATCCACAAGTTTATTCGCCTTCAAAAAGTCATAGACCAGCATAAGAAACTTTAGTAGGTATAGTTTAGTAGCATAAGAAACTTTAGTAAGTTAGAACAAACCCAGACACCTAAGAATATAATATGTGCTGGAGAAGCCTGCTCATTATTACACTTCGGACAAATCGGGTGGGTTTTTTGACCACCCTGGAATACAAGGCTTCTTAAATGGCCACTAAGAAATCGTGAGAATGCCGTCTGGGTGCATCTGTCACAGTTCATAATCAGGGATCCACCAAGGGATTGAACATGGTACCAAGCATGTGCCGGAGGAACAATCCAAGTCAGTTTATCGGTATGTTTTCTGTTAGAATACAACTCAAGGTAAGTCAGACAATTAGAAGTAGCCAGTGCCTCCTCGGCACCCTTCTTCGCCAGGACATCCGCCTCTTCATTTCACCAAATATCCACATGTGAGGGGATCCTCTGAATATGCACATCCCAAGCGGACGAGACTTGTTTTAATTTAGTGAGAATTGAAGTTTCAATTTTATCTCCAAAGTTACACCAGTTTGACAAATGTTGTATGGCACTACGACTAGCAGTCATAATTCAGATGGTTTTAGGATCTAAAAAAAAACATTATATAGCTCAGTCCCTCATCGACAGCAACGAGTTCACTTTAAAAAACTGAGTTAAAGTCAGGAATTCTTTTCTTTATTTTGACAATTCCATTGGGATCTCTGATAAATACTCCACTACCAACGTGGGAATCTTCTTTTTTTACCATCTGTATACATAAGAGTAGTGCTTTTGGGGATGTTATTTATAATTTCAAGGACAAATTTTTTTTCTTTGTGACCCTTGGAAGACTCATTTAGGGGTCAATGCATTGCTTCAAGAAGCACAGTACTACGGTGGGATTGAGTAAGTTGTTATGCTCAGTTTGACTAAATGACTGTGTTTCTTAAGTCTTTCGTTATTATGCCGGTTTTGGGAGCTCTTAAAGTTCCTGCATCAGTACCCCAGTCTCGTCCCGAGATATATTTCAGTATATTAAGTCGTTTCTTACTCTTCAGCACTAATGTCTCCACATGCTTGTTGCTAGTAAATTGAGGGTCTAGAGTAAAACCAAGATATTTAGGATGCTTCTGAAATTTGAGAGGCATATCAGTCATAAAAAGTTTTGCTTGATATTTATACAACCGCTTATTAGCAGTAAAAAGGCTGGCAATAGATTTAGATGGATTAAAAGTCAGCTTATGATCTTTGGAAAAGCTCCACATGTGGGTTAGTGTAAAATTAACATTAGACTCAATTTTATCCGCATCAGAGCCAAAGCTCCAGAGGGCAATACCATCTGTGTATATACCGTCCGTTATTACCTTTTCAACGCCAGCCAAATACAGGGAGAAAAGAGTAGGGCTCAACGCTGAACCCTGAGGTACTCATCTTAAAGTTTTTTGACATGGTAGTATTGAACGTCACCCTGAACAGTCTGTCTCTCAAGAAATCATATATCCAAGATAAAGCCTTTCCATTAATACCAAAATCCTTGTATAGTTTAACAATAAACTTATGTTTCCAGACCCTGTCGAAACCTTTTGACAGTTCCAGAAAATCAGCCACTGTATGATTTGTCGGTCGCAGGTTTTGTGCATCTCTGATCTTCTGGCAGAGGTAGGGAACCTGATCTGTTGTGCTGTGACCCCTTCTGAATTCATACTGTTCCTTTGGGAAAAGGTTGTCAAGATGATAAAGTAATCGTTTTTGGATCATTCTTTCCATAACGTTGCATGATATACTTGTCAGAGCAATGAGCCTATAATTCTCAGGAGATCCATCAACTTGCCCTGGTTTTTTATAGGAACTATATTGGCCTTTTCCAGTTCCCTCGGAAGTCACCCAAGATTCGTTAATGATGTCTAAAAGTCTTTGCCTTATGCCAGTGTCGAGGTAACTAAGCATCTGGCCGTGGACGCCATCAGGTCCAGAGGATTTGGTTAGGTCAAGACCTCTCACTGCCATCTCCAGCTCATGCGTAGAGAAGATTTTACCAAATAAAGTGTTGCCCGATACTAAACTGCGTCCGCCATGGGCAAGATTTTTTTGGGTTAATAACTATTTACTGTTAGACTGAAATTCTTGCTACAAGAATTTTGGGTTCGAAAATTGACGTCGGATGATGAACTACCTACAGATATCTCTCAAGCGTGGGCAAAGGGATCTTGTGAGTGTCATTATTTAAGTAAAATTGCAGTTCCAAGATTTAATTTGAATCCCGAAGCCGATTATATAGAGATCCATTGTTTCTGAGATGCCAGTCAAAGAGCGTACAGTATTGTTGTCTACGTACGACTGCGTAAGCAAGAACAAATTTCTATGAATTTGCATTGAAATGTCGTCTTACATCTGAGAAAAGAGTTACGTTACCCTGTCTTGAATTACTTGGTCCTGTACTAGCGGCGCATTTAGGATCTGAAGTGCAAAAAACTGCTCGATCAAAAGAAATCCTCTACAGTATTTATTGGGCTGATACCAAAATAGTGCTATGCTGGATTAAAGGTACCAGTAACAAATGGAAATCTTTCATCGCCAGCAGAGTTAACGAGATTATGAAGTTAACACAGCCAACAAATTGGCTCTATTGTCCAGTGAAAGGTAACCCAGCAGATGTTCTGACGCGTGGTGTTCGAACTGATTTTCTTGTAAACTGTTTCAAATGGTGGTCATGCTGTGGCTTTCTAAGACGTCCAGAAATTCCTCATCAGTACTTATCAACTGAGGTTGCTGAAAAAGTATGTCCAAACGAACTTAGAAAAGGCAATGAACTGCATACCGTTTCTAACTTAATTTTAATTGAATGTAGTGAGATACATACATGTATATCTACATATTTCGGAATATGACCCCTATAGCATAAAAACAATGGGGAAAAATTACTAGAAATTATTTTTATCACGAATTGTAGATGCTCATCGGTCAGTCTGTTTCTTTTTTTAGACTTACTAATTTTTGACTGCGGGAAAAACTGTTCACATATAAATGTATTCACAAGCAAAGCGATTATGTTACAAAATATTCGTTGTTGTGAGTGATCTCGCTTGTCTGATATTACAGCAAGCCCACGAAAAGACAAGAAGGCAAGTTTGTGCAAGAGTCTTGGGCACCAAGCAGGTGATAGTAAGACTTTTTCCGCCCCAATTTTTGATGGACAGCTCTGCGGGGGAGGGTCCGAGGTTTTCCTAATCCTCTTCCCCTACCACAATCTCTCAAGACGACTTTTGGCTCGCCACATATTTAGCATACTCATATGCCACACAAACACTATACATTTAAAAACATCCACGCGTTTCCACAGGATTCGGTTTTGCAGTCAAGAGTCAATATCCACTAGTTGGGCGGCACGAAAATTCGCAACTGGGGGTATTTATCTTTTGAAAAGTACGAAAGAAATGAACCAAATCCTTATCTTCAAATCTTTAAATAATGAATGTAACTCCATTTGCAGAATTTCTGGAGCACTACTGCCATTTGTTTTTAATGGCAATAGAAATAATGTAAAATTGGACTCCAAATTATTAAAATCTTAAATCGTTCTTCAAATTCTTGCCATAATAATTAATGTCATAATCTTGCTGCCTAATTGGCTGGAAATGCATTCGCTAGACGCTTAAAATTACTTAACACATTCACGAGCGGCAGATTTTTTTACGTTTCTAATTCTTAGTATCGGCGAAAATAATGAAATTCTGAAACTTGCTTCAAACTTGTACCGCCAGCGCGAAGATAAAAATTAGAAAATGTGTTTTGAAATATTATTGTTTAAATGTATGTTGTTTAAAATAAAAAGATTTTCATAATTTGTATACTTTTGTATACTACTTACTTTTAGGGTAGGTAATAGGCCACTTGATATTATTTTTAGCTTATTTAGCATTATGTTACATGTATTTTTGGATTACAAAGATGGAAGAATCAAATTAATATTTCTGTTTAGTGTGATAAATCGAAAAACAATGACTTCGCATATAGCAACTCTACATAATTTGCATATGTATGAAGTGTCAGGACGTTTTCCATGAGTTTTGCAGATTCTACAACGCTTTTGAGGACACTTTCATTTTCCCAAATGTTCGATTCTTTCCAGCCAGTGTGTTGCTATGTCACATGAAAAGCCTGTTAGGAGGATCATGGTGAGGTGCTCGGCCCACTGGTGTAAAGTTACTACTTGGGAATTTTCGGGATCATGATCTTCAGTTTTAGAAGCAATCCATTCTTCTGTCACAGTTTTTAGGAATTTAAAAAATGTTATTTTGATATTTGGACTGAGCTTACGATACAAAATAAACGAATTCAAGAGTGTGCAATGTAAAAGAAATATGAAAACTCTTTTCGTCCATTTCATAGATTTTTTGAAAAAATGAATAATGTGAAAACTGTTGATCAACAAGATCAACACCTTTCGTATGTTGATTGTATTTCATTATGTACTCAGGCTTACGAACTTGCTGTGCAGTTTTTTTATTTATTTTTCGAGTCTCGACGATACTGGTATTGAGTATAGTAGATATCATTCGAACATCTCGTGTATCTTTAGATTTGAGAACTAGTACCTTACCTTTGCGCCGAAAATCATAGTCACGCATTTTCAATCTGAAATCATTTTGATCCTTTTGAAAACCCCTATTTCTACGTACAGTACTACAAATACGAATTTTCTTCTTCAATACGTTTTCAGCTAGTACATGAATTCACGGCAGCGACAACCAGTAACAGAATATGAAATGCCGTGAACTCAAGTCAGTAGCAACCAGCAGTAGAATTTGAAATGACGTGAATTCACGGCAGTGGCAACCTTGAATAGAATTAGAATGACTGTGAATTCACGTCAGCGGTCGTGAATGTGTTAAAATAGGGCCCACAGTTTGAGACCATTGTTTAAAGCTTTAATATGATAACCAGTTTAATATTTACAACCAGCTTTAGTATGGGAAGAATATAGTATTTTTCTAGCTAATGTCATCGCTTCTTTTGAATTTTTTGTTTTGCTTCAACTAAAATTTTATGAAAAATATTTCTGGCAAACTGGGAAGTTTCTTGAATCCTTCCAAATTTAGTTTGTTTCCCTCATATTCAGTAAGTACTGAGTGCAGAGTATTTACACATTGCAACCCATTACATTATTTTTTTCACTTTTTTTTTTGTGTTGCTTGACCTGCATTTAGCGCATCGGCACGGAATAACTTTTACTCTAAGAATTAAATATTTTCAGTGTTTTCCGCTATGAACTCTCAGGCTTTTCTGAGCCAAAAGAATATACGTTAAAAAATAACTACGCAACAACATCTAAATTTAGAAACCAGAATACTTTTCGTCGATGAAAGAATTCTGACTATTCTGAGTCGAAAAGAATACGAATACTCTACAAACACCAGACTGTGATATAACTATTGTTTCATTTTTTTCTTTTCAATTTGTTCGACACTTTTTTGAGAAAAGGAAATTCCTTCTGTGAATCGCCTTTTGATCTTTTAATTGGAGCGTGTCAAATAATTTATGATACCTTCGTGAATGGTTCATAGAATGATGCCGTGATTTACATGCCTCATACATATGTGACTGCTTTAGGCAGTTAAAACATCGACTTCCTCCTCCTCGAGAATTTATGTATGTTCAACTGTAGACTAATGGATTTGGTCTGCTCGTTCTCCTTATTAGAAGTTAGTTTGAGTAGAAGTGCCGTAAATGTTTTTCTTCCGTACTTGGTATGTATCTGCGGAAGGAAATGGTCATTGATTCTTTTTTGTAACTTCTAGGATTCTTCAAAATCTTCATTGCGTTTCGTAATCCTAAAGAGTTTTCTAATCGAAAAAGAGCATTCCAAATATTTCGCAAATAAATTTGCGCTTTCGGGTAGGACAAATTTCAGCAGGTGTACGATATTTCATTGATCCGTCTGTTTTTCATTTTTGTTCTGCAAAAATTAAGCATAATTATCTTCAGGTCTAGTCTGGACTGCAACAGAAAAAATATATGCATAACATTTTGATTTTATACACTATACTTTTATATTCTTGTCATGAGTTTGAACGTTTTATAAAAAGTCCGTAATTTATGTCAGCTGGAAGATTTTTTTAAGCAAAGATGAATTTAGCAGTTTCATATGGGAATCGATAGCTAGATGGTTCCTGCCGTGTGTTTCAATTAGAATTTTAATAGACAGTTTATAGTTATTGTTACTTATAAGCATTTTTTGATTAGAATTCCATACCAAACCTCTGAAAACACTTGAGGCAGTTGAACTTACCAAGCTTCGGTAAGAAACTGTTTTTGCATTGGACTGTCGTATTGATCCCAAAACTGCACTTAGTTTCCTAATCATATTTGGTAGCTATTCCAGATTTAGACAGTTTGAATTAAAATTCAGAAGTCTCAAAAGACTTGACATAAGTTGAATGGAGTAACTGGAGCTAGGAACTCTTTGCTCCGTGCAGTGGCGGACTAAGGCTAAAGCGGGCCCTAGGCAACATTGTAATTCCGAGCCTATTTTTCAGTCATGACACATACACTGGTGTGCAAAAATTAAGGACGAGACGGTTTTTTCAACATAACTTTGTACAAAAGCTCTCCAAATCAACACATTTAATACCTTAAGATCCCCAATACGTAAGGACCTGAGTAATGTAAACAACACTTACTAAAAGAGAAATCAGAGGGATAAAAAGAAGCTTTATTGAAAAAGTAGCATGGAGCGCAATGCGACTGAAGGCCGAAACATCCCTGTGATGGGTGTCCAGCAAGAAACATCCGGTCTTTAATAGGGGATATGATCTCCCCTGACTGCTAGGCAGGTTTCACATCATTTGTGCATGCTGGATATGTGGTTGTTAATGAGCTGTTGAGACACTGCTGCTCGTTCCTCTTGTAGCACCAATCGCAGTTTCGGAATCGTTACTGGCGATAAGTTACGTGCTGCCACGGGTCTCCCTAGTAAGTTCCGTACATGCTTGACGGGATTTAGATCCAGAGACCTTGCCGACCAATCCATGTGTTCAATATCTTCACTCTCCAACAGCTCTTCGACAGTAACTGTGCGATGAGGTGGAGCGTTGTCGTCCATGAAGAGGAACTGAGGACCCATAGCCCTTGTGAAAAGACGCATGTAAGGAAGAAGAACCTCGTTACAATAGCAGTCCCAGGTGACGAACCTCCTTGGGAGATATGAAGGTCGGTCCGGCTACCAAGCATTATGTCTGCTCGAACGAGAACTCCGCGACCTCCAAAACAGTCCCTTTTGATGATGTTGAAGGGGTTATTGCGTGTTCCCCGCTCTGTCCAGATGTGTATGTGTCTAGAATCGCAACTCAGACTAAATCTGCTCTCATCTGTAAAGAGTACTCGCCCCCATTCATTGTCTCTCCAATTCCGATGTTCCCGGCACCACAGAGAACGCCTTCTCCGATGGGCAGGCGTTAGAGGTACACACCGTACAGGACGTCGTGCAAACAGACCACCACCGTGCAGTCTTCTGGCCACGGTAAAACGCGATATCGGTCGTCCAGTCGCCTGTGTCGTGTGTCTAGCGATTTCTCCCGCTGTCTGCCGCCTGTTTCTTCTGGCCTGTAAGGCAATATACCGGTCATCTGCGGGTGTGGTTCCTCGTGAACGACTACTACTAAACCCTCGGATAGCTGTTCCTGTAGTTTGAAATTGTCTGCAAAGTCGTGAAACGATGCTGTGAGCAATTCCGAACTCTGAAGCCACACTTGTCACACTGCGGCCTTCCTCCAACTTCCCAATGACTCGACCTCGGGTAAAAGCATCCAGATGTCATCTAAGTGATTGATTATTCGCCATTTCTCGCTGAGGTAGCAATTTGGTGTGATTTTAACTGCTATACGGCGTGCAATCTCTTTGCCAGAAATACTGATTTTACACCGACAACATGCTTTATACTACTCAGACACTCCCCCATTACGTCTACCTGCATATCTGCGCATGTGCTACCGTACATCACCTTACTTAATCTCATGACTGGTCTTTCTGTCCGCTCTGCCTCTTCGTTCAGCTGATATGCTAATTTTTCGACTTCTTCCTTAATTTTTGCACACCAGTGTACTTTGCGTTCGGTAGTTTGGTTTTAAAACATATGTAGCTCTATTTAATTATCGGTTTCCGAGAAAAAAAAGGAAAAAATAATATACATATACAAAAATTAAATGAACGCAATTTATTACAACAAACAAACATAAACATAATTTATTAAAACAAACAATAATACTTAAACAAATATACCCAGATGATTAGTTATATTGCCTTTTTTGTCACTTTTAAATCTGGAAACTCGTCAATTAGTTTGTCATAATGAATAGAGTTATTTAATAATTCTTTTTCTATATAAATAATGATAAACTATTTAATTTTTGTTGGCATAATGTGGATCTTAAAAAAATTTTTTTTCTGGCCATTACTTAGAATGATCTTTCACCGCTTGCAATGCTTATTGGAAGGGTTAAAATAATTCTCAGAATTATGTTTAAATAAGGGAACGTTGAAATGATATTATTTTCCTGAATAAATGACCACATGGATACAGTCGAAATAATATTTTATTTACTCATAAAAGTCTTAAATTGTAATTCTTCATTTTTCAGTTCTGCTAGGTTTAAATCTTGTTCATATCATTTTAATTCCTCTATTGAAGAGTCACTAACATTATTATCATGAAAATTTTTTTTTGAATTTATTGTTAATAGTTTTATATTCATCAGATCTTTTTTTAATGTTGCTAATTAAAGAATCGCATACAACAAAAAAAAAAAAATATTAACTTTAAAATGTTCTTTGCCACTGAATCTTATTTAATGTTCTGGAATTTCATCATGAAATAGTTTTCGTATTTTCTGCCACTTTTTATCATTAATATATGTAATATCTTTAACTTTTTCTGCTTCTTTTTCTAAATTGTCAAAATCATCTCTAACAGTTTGTATGAAATCTATCAATGAATCATATATTAAAACTGCTGTATTTAGGGGTTCGTCTTTTTGTTGAAGAGTCTTGTTTGAAGCATCTATTCTCCCTAAAATCTTTTCCCATATACTACATACTCAAATGTATCAAGTTTTTATATAAATCGGCAGCTTCGGACCTTGTTAATGGTTTTTCATCTTTGTTTGAGGAAAAATGATGTAAACAATGTTTCATTTCTTCATAATTTTCCTTTAAGGATTTCACAGCATCGGTACGAACAGACCACCAGGTGTCACAAATAGGTTTAATACTCAAGCGTTTGCTCTTACAAAATTTTTCTAATGCATTCCACCTATGTGTAGAACTTGAAAAAAATACGTACAATTCCTGAACGATATTGAAAAAAGTGGTCATTTCCATGCAACTTTCGGCAGCAGCGTTTCCAATTAAATTTAATGAATGGTATAAAATGGGCAGAAAAAAATATGTTGGCATATTCTGGATTGGAGTTTCTTGTATTTAACTGACATATTAAACGCATTATCATAACTCTGTTCCCGACAGTTAGTGATGTCTAAATCTCTATTATTTAAAAATTCTAAAATAACTTTCTCCAAGTTTTCACCAGTATGAAAAAATATAGGTAGAAATCCCCAAAATCTTTCTTTTATAACACTTGAAAGAACATAGCGAATAATGACGGTCAGCTGATCTACGTGAGATATATCAGGTGTTGAATCAATAATTAGAGAGTAAAATTTGGCTTCCTTTATTTCGCTCACTATTGTGGGTTGTAAATCTTTCGATACAATAGAAATAAATTCATCACATATTGTAGAGGACAAATAGTTTATAGTACCGGTGCCGCAGTTTGCATATTTTTTCATGTGTTCCCGCAAAAATGGATCAAACTCGGATAAATATTCCCTATATAATTACCATTATTTTCACTAAAAACACTTAATTTTTACCACGAAACGCTAAAGAGTACGAAGAAATAAATTTGATTGCCGCTACCACACGTTTAAGTACTTCCCTCCAATATTTTTTTTCATTTATAATTTGTTTTTCCAGTTCAGTGTCAATGCGTCCGGTAATTTTAGATCTTGTTATAAAAATTAAAATGGAGTTTATTTGGTCACTGGAGTTTTCATGTTCTGACAATGTTTTATGTACATTGAGTTAATATGGTCACTGGAGTTTTCATGTTCTGACAATGTTTTATGTAAATTTTTCCAATCATGAGTCCCTTTTGTCATTAACGTTGTTTGCTTGGAAAATAATTTACAGACGTAACAGTACAATAAGTTGTTGGTTTCAATATAAGCCAACCAATCTCTTTTAACTTTTCCCCCGCTGTTAATTGTCTTGAAGAAGGAGGCAATAGTTAATTTTCTTGTGATTTGTTTTGACCCTTCGTTGCATTGAATAGAAGATGATTCCAAAGATCCATTTATTGATTTTGGTGGATTTTTTATATAATACTCTCGCATGGCGTCTGTAAGTATTCTGGCTATAGTGCAATATCGTTTACAAAACTCTCAGTTTCATTATTACTTTGAGATGATTTAAAATTTATATTTTCTCCTTTTATTTCATCTTCACAAACGGAATTGCTTGGCTTTTCCTGCTGGTCTTTTTACAGAATAGTTTCGGAAACAAATGGTGTTTCTGGAGTTTTAGCAGGTGAAATTTGTGAAAATGATGACGATTGTTGTAATTGTTCTCCGTCTACAGTTAAAAATTTGTTCAACTATCTTTCCATTTGTTTTGCCACTTTATCTCGATCTGCTTTTCGTTTTCTTTTTTCGCTTCCACTTAAATGTTTATAGGAACTCATTTTAAATTTTACTCAATATCACAATCACAAACAAAATCACAATTTGTGGTTATTTATATTACATATTATTTTGATTAAATAATGTAATACTTTTGTAAAAACTTACATTTTTATTTTAGGAATTCCAGAAAGTATTAACTATGAATCCAAAACAATTTATTTGCAATCAAGTCTTGGTACTTAAGTCTTAATTGCACAATTTTCAATCAAAACTCACATAAGACACTGATTTTAAATAGGTACGTTTGACTTTTTAAACACGTGCATAGTAAAGGCTCGATAGGTGCGAGGCTCGATCGTATTTACACACATCGACACTCGCGGGCGTGGATGCACAAGCATGGGAACGCTCGTCCACACTTATCGACTTTATCAATCAACCATTCGGTATAATTTGGATACGTTTCAGCAATAATTATGAATATTACGTTTTTCTGAGAAATAAAAATAAAAATTAATTATAAAAATTAAAAAATTAAAAACCTAATTTTCCGGCCCCAAAAATTACGGGCTCTAGGCACGTGCCTAGGTTGCCTAGGCTTGGCTCCGTGTGTGTTACAAAGTGTGCCCTTGGCTCCGTGTGTGTTGCAAAGTATATTTTAAAAATTCATCAGTTGAATAGCAAGAATGCATTTAAGGGGAACAGCAACACATGAGAAAATTCTTTAAGGAGGTCTGATATAAAATTTGTGATACTCAAGCAGAGGAAATGTTAGAGAAAAACCTCGAAACAGATTACAGATGTGAACCCTAATCCTAGAAATACTTTGGCAGACGCGGGTTGTACGGCATGGTTGTGAGATGTGGGACTGTAAATTCATTTAACAACCTAAAATTTCGTACATTCCTATTATTTACATACTGTACAGTTCAGAACTTTCAAAGTATTTTCTGCCACATCCTTTTTATTTGCTAATTCAGAATTAAATGCAGATTTAAACTTTGTAATTACCTTCTAATGCGAGTTTTGCGTGAAAAGTAGTATTTTCACAGTTCACTTTTACGACCTTATTTCTTTCTGGTTCCTAAGTATCCTATGTAGCGCTTCCGAGCCACGAAAAACGCAATCTGAATTTAGTCAATCAGCCGCGTAGAAAGGGAGATACAGAACTGTCCCATTTTTTCCCCTCGCAGTGTACTAGCAAAAATGCACAGTTATCCAGTATGGCCAGCTCATTAAAAGAAAAGGTTTCTGTTTAAGCACTGAATTAACTAAGTCCTAAGCGTTATGCAAGTCAAAGGATATGGCTTGATCTAGAATTGACGCAGTTTAGATGTAACTATTAGTATTTTTAGATCAGAGAAGGGAAACACCCCGAAAGAGGAATTAAAGGACTATTGCTAATTTAAATTATAGTTTTGATTTATATATCTTTTATCTTATATACATCATTACTTCTAACTCTATTGGCTTGTACAGTTCGGCCTAGCTGGACTGCTGCTCGTTGCTGTCTTTTTACTGCAAAGTTAACAAAAATGTAAACGTTTCGGAATAGGTACGAGTAGTGTAGCAAGTTGGTTGTGGCCGCAACATGTTTTCTTTTTCTTTTCTTTTTTTATTTTTTAAATAAAGATGAATATTTAATCTACCTCGGCTGCCCAGTTTGCTCTTCAATATGGATCAACATTTGAGCATTCCACGCCATCAACTTATCTTAAAACATTACATCTAAGCTTGCTTCACCACATATATATGTGATGTTGTAGTTTAGAGATTCGCAAATCGCGGTACGTTTACCTTTTTGGTCATGGTCGAACTGGTAATGCATGTGATGCACAATGCATGCGGCATAATAGATGCCGTGAACTCTTAGAAGAACCATGAAATCCTTGGATAAGTACAATATATCTTTATTTCTTACCGATTACGCCGTTCAAGCATCCTATTGAGTAGCATAATGTAATGGGGCAATCTGCATCCCAAAATTTTAAAATACCCACTCACATATTTTTAAAGGATAGAGAAAGAAGGCGAAGCGAGAGACGTGGTTAATTTAAGCAGCAGGCAGGTGAGAATAAGTAATACGAACTAACTGCGGTCGTATTAAGTAGCCGGAAAGTCTTTGTATTAATCCTGAGCAGAGACTGAAGATTTCGCAATGCAGAAAAATTACAGGGAACTTATAACGTTAAAATGCTGCATAGTCACGACGAAGAATAGTGCAAAGCGTATCGTTGAAGAGGAGATGTGCTTAATTAAATTTATGAGCTTGAAGATCTTGGCAATGGTTTCAATTAAGTCTATTAATTTTGTTTCGTATTATATATATTCACTTCTTTACCCATCTTTTAAAGTCCTTACCCGGCCTTTATTTTCGTTGGCTGTAGTTATTTACTTCCGATTACTGAAGTGACTGAAATGACGAAAATATCATGCTTAGACAATGTCGAATTAAAAAAAAATAGTTTTCGGCAAACAACGAAACCTAACTGGATACATAATAACAATTTATACAGGGTGTTTCAGAGATCATGGGACAAACTTGGAGGGGTGGTGGGGCGTAATAAAACATGCATTTTTTATAGGAATGTAGGGTTTAAAGTGACGGGTTAAGGCAGGAACGCAAAAACGACACAAGAGGAAAATGTGTTTATGTGCAAACTCAACGCAAATTGCTTCTTTGCAACAATACAGTATTTACAATAGATGTTCAAAATTGCGACCACCAGCAGTAATACATGCTTGGTAACGTCGCAGAAGGGATTGACGAACATTTTGAAAAATGACAGGCATTTCTCGCACGCTTGCAGCCGCAATGGATAGTCGTGCAACGAG
>KK113935.1:36854-70950 GCA_000611955.2 Stegodyphus mimosarum
TAAATGATGCTCTTCAGATGGCTCCATAAAAAAATCCAAGCTGGATAAATCTGGCGAACGGGGTGGCCATCGAACGAGTCCACCACAGCCAATCCATCGGCCCGGAAATGTCCCATCCAAGTAATTGCGGACCCGCACGTGGTTATGGGCTGATGCATCATCATGCTGGAACCACATGCGATCACGAACGTCACACATGGCAGCTTTTTCCTGTGCGTAAACTCACCTATCACGCTCGACATCAGAGTTGCGAATGATCCTCTGATGCATCGGATCGTGGTTTGTCCGGCTCACTATTACGCCCTCTACCATTGCACTGCCAGCCAATTACAGCTGTAGTTCCTATTACTGTTCTGCAAAGAAGCACTTTGCGTTGATTTTGTACATAAACACATTTTCCTCTCGTGTCATTTTTTTGCGTTCATGCCTTAACCCGTCACTTTAGACACTACATTCCTATACAAAAAATGCATGTTTTAGTACGCTCCACCACCCCTCCAAGTTTGTCCCATGATCTCTGAAACACCCTGTATATGTAACTAGTTTAACAATAAATATCTAACAAAATTTAGTACCAGTTTATTATTGCAAACATCTAACAATATTAAATAGCAGTTTGTTGTTGAAGAAAACGATGTGTGTAATTTAATAGGCCGTACAAGGAAGTCATGTGGTGTCCATATCAGATTTTTAAATTGTGTCTTTAGGAAAAAATAATATCTATCTTTATATAAATAAAATAAATCTGTCTTTAGAAAAAAAAGTAGATGGAGGCAAAAATTATTTTTTCTAGTCGGTATTATTGCATAACAGTAAAATAAAATATGTGATCAGTCTTATACTGTTACCCATTTTTATTTCAATGCTTCTTCCTTTTATATACTACTCAAAATTAATTTTGAGTGTTAAACACTGTCTTGCTTTATTTTTAATAATCGCAGTTAATAAAAGTAGATTTTTTCTAGCAAAATATTAAGAACCTTTATTATAATTTTTAGCAGTATTTCAGCTTTGAAATTACTCGAGCAAACTGTATAAATAAGCGCAGGGTTATCAAACACTAAAATGGTAAGTATTTATTGCATCTGGTCTTCTTCTTTAGCTAAACCTGCAGTACGTTTCGTAAAAAAAAAGTCGTTCCATTAAAGCCCTATGGATATATGTATTCTTTCCTGAAAGGTTGTGTAAACATTTCGTAACAGCTGTGATTTTATTCCCATTAAAAGCATTATAGGGATAAGATGTTTGGATGGGTTAGAAAGGAGGCTACGGAGATCAAACAAAAGCTTTTGGACCAAGAGCATGGAAGAATGGATTTCACTTTTATGCCCTCTTACACTCATTTTGTTAGATATATATTGTTAATGAAAAGTATCTTATGGAAGGCATTCTGTAAGATATCTTATAGGTATTTTATGGGCAGGTAAGCTTACTTTATCCTTTTTCTGTACATGTTTGCTATTTTCGCGAGAAATTCGAGCTTTTCGAAAAGATTCTTAATACTGGAGATGTTTAAGTGCTTATTTACTAATAGCTCAGAAAAGCTTATAGAAATATTTCAGAATTAAAACATTATTTATCATGCCCTAACTGTAAAAATAAAACTGAGGATTCTGAATCTCTTTGTTTTAGTAACAGTTTTTAAAGACTGTGATAAGAACAAATATAATTTGCGCCATCCGCATCCGCACAGATATGGCCGAAATATATCGCGCAAGGCGCAGCGTCTCCGGCTCTGTGATCCAAAGCCCAGTGGGCACATCCCTTTAAATGCCGGACGTAGAAAATTGGAGGTCTAAGTTGGAAAGAAGGGGTTGACCAGGAGTCACAATGCCAATGAGGCATCAACTAGAAGGGATACGAGACCAAACTGAGCAGTGAGGGTAAGCTGTGATTGTGTGGTAGCAAAGAGACAGGGCAGTCATGACAGGTAATATCCTAATATCAAGCAACTTAATATATAACAATTAACACTGTTATAAAATAAATTAACTAGAAGGGTTATGACGTAAGTGATTCAAGTAGAGAGACCTAGTGAGGTAGCAAGTCAAAGGACAAGATATGAGGTCAGGTCTGAACTTGGGTGGGAAAGTTGTATTCACCGGTGAGGTGGGCCGCGAGGGGTCTGATATCTGAATCCATATCAAGAATCTCGTAATTAAACACGTTTAATTGGCGCAGGTGAGAGCAGTCTAATGATTTCTTGAAGAACTTGGTGTTCATCCAATGGAGAAACTTATCCACGGTTTCAATTTGAAGATCCTTGGGCAGTGTGTCGTTTGAGACATTGTGAGCACTGGTAATCTGCCTTATCAGCTTATTTTGCGTTATCTGAAACTTACATAGGTCCTTAGTGCGGGCCGAAGCCCAGGCGGATGACGCATATGCAAACAGAGGTTTGATGATGGCCAAGTAGATATGGCGCTTCCTCCGAAGATCCAATTTCGAATTTGAAGCCAATAATGGCGTGAGACTTTGTATCGTTCTGATCACCCTTCCTCTGACATAATTAATATGTTCTTTCCAATTAAAGTCCTTGGTGTACTTAATCCCGAGGTGCATAGATGTGTCCACAATAGGGACCACCGTGTCAAATAGCTTGAGCTGAATAGTGATCGGAGTCCGGGTATCCTTTTTCCTTATAACAAGGGGATTAGATTTGTCAGCGTTAATCGCAATTCTCTATTTGGCGCACCAATGTTCAAAATGCGGCATAAGTTTCTGAAGCTTGGCGATAGCCTTATTTGGACAGAAGGACTTGACGGCGATAACCGTGTCATTGGCGTAACAACAGTTGTAATCTATGTTCATGGTGGGCAGATTGGTCACGTAAAAGAGATATAATACGGCTCCGATAATGGAACCCTGCGGGATGCCTGCATTAATGCGCTTGTTATCCGAAGTGTCATTGCCAATCTGGACTAAAATTTTTTTCTCTTGAGGAATGAGTTGATGAGAAGGATGAGCTTCCAGCCAAAATGGAACTCTATCAGCTTAAAGATAAGCCCCTCATGCCAGACGTGGCCAAATACCTTCGCCACGTCTATCATGAGCAAGACTATTTTCTGTTTCTTATGTAGGGCGCTACTAATGAATTCGTTGAGGCGCACTAGTTGCTTGGTAGTAGACAGGGCCTTTCGAAACCGAACTGTTCCATAGGAAGTTTGTCAAAGTGGGGTTGAATTCTACGTAAAATAATACTTTCGAGAATTTTGCCCATGATAGGTAATAAACTATTAGGGCTGTATCTTCCAGGCTTTGTCTGGTCTTCTCCAGAGTTAGGAATGACAATCATTTTGGCCATTTTCCATTGCATGGGAAAATAGGTGTTATGAAGACACGCATTTAAAATGCCTGTGAATCTTGCAATGATTCCTGGAGGGAGCTATTTGAGCGCAACGTTTGTCATATTGTCGAATCCGGGCACCTTTCGATTTCTCAGTTTCCTTATGATCTCCGAAACCGCACGGGGCGAGATAAGCTCCAAATTCTCATGAGTAACGGGAGTAGTAATCCAGTCATTGACGCAGTAACGTACATTATAGGCAAACTCGTGGTCGCATTGGGTGTTATTAGGGAGAAACTGATCTTCAAAATGCTCCGCAAGGTCGCTTGCCTTTTCCTTATTTGTCAGGGCAATTTTATTAGGTGAGTAGATTGGCTTGTTGGCAGTAGGAATGTTCTTCAGTCTTTTAACGAAGGACCAAAAGACTTTGTTAGGCTTCTTTGCGATGGGTAGCAATCAACTTCTTGATATCTCTATTTAACTTATTAATTTGCTTCTTTGTGTGGGGTTCCGAGGTTATGTGGAACCTTTTCCGGAGTTTATTTCTGTCTTTTATAAGTTCTTTAATATGCCGTGGGAGACAGTCAGCTAACTGCTGCTTTGGGATTTTTTCGGAGACATTATTATAAGCGGTGTGAATTTTATTTGTCAGTTGATTGATTGCAAGATCAATGTCCTGGGGCGTCTTGAGGCAAGTAGACCCCAAGGGGCTTGCGTCGAGTAAATTAGAGAAGAGTTTCCAGTCCGTAGTATTAATGAATTCATGCTCAATGTTCTTGGTGGTACCTAAGGTGGCGATGACTCACAATGATCAGAGATCATTTCATGGAGGACCTCTAGGTAGAATGGGAAGGTAGTAGTGGTTAATAACACATCCAAAATATCACCCCTATGTGGGTTATGCGACAAATGAGTGTCCTTGCTGGGGCGTAGAAATATACAGGGTGATTGTTTACAAACTCTAGCAGCTGTTCACCGTTGGTGTTGGTTTTCCTACAGTACCACTCAGTACTCTTGACATTCAGGTCATCCGCTAAGATAACGTGGTTATTCATGTTAAAAATGCTGTCAAGAACGTTAGCTTCCAGAAGATTATGCGGGGGATTGTATAATGAGTTGAAGTACACAAACCATAAAAGGGGAGAAGGACTGAAACTGTAATTAATTCTTGGCCGTTGTCGTGCTTATCCGCGATATGGCAATACTGCAGGGCGTTTCGGACATACACGACCACCCCCACACCTCTGTGAATCAACCTATCACAACGATAACTTTTGTAGTTGGGTATGTTCAGTCGGGTACTCGGCGTAGCAAATGTCTGAGTAAGCATGGCTGCGTCAATGTCATAAGTGATTAAAAAGTCAGTAAGTTCCTGGATTTTGTGCTGAACGCCTCGAGCATTCCATGTCATAATTTTGATAGGAGTTCTGGTAGGGCTGGTAGTGTTGGCTTTTTAATTTTATGTTTAGGGAATTTCTCACACCCCCTAAAACTGGAAGTGTAAGAACCTTCGCAATTTACACAAAAAGGTGGTTTATACCTTATTATTTTTGTCGGGGCAGTCCTTTATATAGTGCTTCTGACGCATTTGGAGGCGTAGTTGCACCCTGTCTGTATGTGGTTGAACCCCTGGCAACGGAAACATTGCAGGGGCCCTTGTCTACCTAGGTACTCTTTTATCCTAATTTTCATATCACACAAGAATCTCTCTATGTATATATTTTTGGACTCTTCTGTTTTAGGGAGTGAAACTAAAAATAATGGCAGTTTAGAGATTTCTCCTTTACGTCCTTTTGTCATTTGCTTGATGTCTTTGACCTCATAGTTTAGACTTTCCAAGTCAATTCTGATATCCTGAATTTCTGTGTTACTGGTAAGACTTCGAATGACAACTTTGAGGTGCCTTCCTCAGGCAGGATGTATGAGTGGTGTTCAATGTCTAATCGTTTAATATTTTAACAATCGCTCTGTAGTCATCAGGGGTATTAGCGTTAACCTTAATACCATTAGGTATCTGTTCTCCATGAAATTTAATTTTCTGCTGATGGAAGATTTTACTGATAGGGTTCCAGTGAATTTTTTATTCTTTTAAAGTAATGGGAGGAACCCGTGATTTATTGGTGGTTTGGGTTTTATTAGGAATCTGAGCACTTGCGTTCATGTGGTTGGAATTTTCCTTAGTTGGCGGGCTGGTATCCATGACATTATCGTTAGTTTGCTCTGAGTTTACTACATCCGAATTACTGTGGTGTGATGTGGTTTCATGGGGGTGAGAGATTTCTGGGGAGATTTCGGTTTGATTACTTAACCTAATTTTCATAAAGTTGCTTCTATGATTTCTTTTGCAAATAGTCTGATCACCGTTTAGCTTATTCGGTAGTTCGTCTTCATAACTGGTGGATTGATTTAAAGGAATTTCTCGCGATATGATATTTGGGGTATGATCCTGTACTTTATAGGAGTTCTACCTGTATCAGTATTTTCCGTGACGGGGTTGGAAACACTAGAACTTTGTGTTTTAACATGCTCTTGGATGTCAGTATCAGCATGTGAATTTAATATCTGAGTATTAACAGCTTTAAGCATGTCTAACATACTTATCAGAAAATTATGTAATTTACCCTCAGGGTCAGTAAATTGACCATTTTGTGGTCGGATAACTTGTAAGTCTTTAATCTGGCCCCTCACAGCTCCTAGTATCGTATCCATTTTCGAGTATCCAAATCCATAAAAATCCAGCGCCCCAAAAAGTCAGCTGCGTCCTGCGCCCTGGAACCGGGCCCACTCGATGGTGTCCCGGCAGACAGATGAGCAGGCGGACCTTTAATAGGTACCTGACAGTAAGAGCTTGGGGATAACTGAGTAAACTATTCGACCAAAATCCGAATTAATCGTGCACACAAATAAAATAATAAAATTAAAATTAATTAATTCCTAAAAAGCAATTAATGACAAGCAAAAATATGGCAGTGTAGGTGGTAAAGTATTCAGGCAGTAATAACAGCAATCAGTATATCCGAGAAGCGCGGGGTCAGCAGTTAGGTCTAGTAAAGCGCGAGGTAGTACGTGTCAGACACCGAGCTAACTCAGCGTCGGACGTACTCGAAACCGGATTGTGGAGCGACGACGAAGGCAACTTTAACCTACCAGTTTCCCCCTCGGAATCAATGATAATTTGCGTCAACTGGTTGAAATATAGGCGATTTTGGCGGGACAGTCTTGCTCAATGTCGTTACGTCTCGTCAAAGAATGTGTATTGTTAAGAAGGAAAGCTTCGCCAGAGCAGGAGTGGCTCCATCACATTGTAGAGGGAAGCATTTGCGCATGCGCGACATAGCTGTCGTAGCAAATTCAACCTTAATACCATTTTGCGCATGTGCGTAATAGTTGTTCAACCGGTGTCGAAGGTCGAAAGTCACGTTTGTGAAGAGTTCATACTTCTGTAACACCATTTTGTTTCGTCTGTATTGACGTAAATCAAATTAGTCTCATCTTAGTGCAGCTAAGTGCAGACTGCCGTTAAACAGTGCCGTTTTCTGTTTTTAATTTGACGTTCCACTCATTATTTCATTGACGAAGGAAGGGCAATAGTCGCCACAGCGTAACGTTCAATAATGTAAAATTTAGTACTCTTTTTTAGCCTTTGTAGTAAATTACTTATTTATAGTATTTACCCATCAAATAAAAGATGAGTAAGAAAAGAGAATAAAAATTTAATGACAAGCTAAGCAGAGAATTTATTAAAAAAAACCAAAGTAGACTATATGGTACAGTGTGATAAAAGCTTTCATGACTAAATCGTAAAATGCTATATAGTTTTTCGGGATGACAGGCTCAGGTTAGGCTTTAGAGACAAAGACATTTTGAGACAAAAATTCTAGTTAAAAAAAGACAAGAATGGATTCGGATATGTATCTGTGTCAGTGGAAAAATCAGACATACGCTCATCGAGAATTAGTTTAAAAGATATTATTTATCTTACAAATTTATATAATGTTTTAAAAATATAACAGTTTTGAAACAATTACAAAAGTTTATATATGTTATGAATAAGTAAATATAGTTATTAATAATAATATAATACATGAATACAATTTATTACTATGTATACATTTTTCTTGTATTTGATGAAACGAATTGATCAGTTTCTTCATCAATGTCGATCATTTCAAATTTATCTCTTTCCACATTCAAAAATGCTAGGTCACGTAGGCGATCTTCTTTGACCGTTGATCATAGATATGCCAATATTAATTCTGATTCGCTGAATGAACGTTCATACCTGTCTGAATAATTTGTATTTAGCGAGACTCAACTTTAGATTAGCTTCTTCAGTTTCTGAATCATCTTTCTAGGGTTTTCTAGATGTTCTTCGAAACTCTTCCCGACGATGATAATGTCACCTAGGTATATCAGACAGGTTTCGCAGAAAAAACTTTTCAAAACAGTCTCCGTTAGGCGTTCGAATGTAGCCGGCGTATTACATAGTCCAAACGGCATCACCTTCAACCGCCAAAGTCCTTGTGCAGTAGTAAATGCCGTCTTTTCTCGGTCATCAGGATGTATTTCTACCTGTCAATAGCCACTATTTAAATCAAGTGTCGAGAACCACTTGCTTCCAGAAAGATTATCCAGAATGTCATCAAATCTAGAAAGAAGGTAACTGTCTTTTTTCGTAGCCTCGTTCAACCGGCGATAGCCAACGCAAAATCTGGTTGACCCGTCTTTCTTCTTCACCAGGACGATGGAAGATACCCATGGACTTGCTGAAGGCTCGAAAACATCGCTTTTTTGCATAGCCTTTAAAAGTGTTCGTACCCCTTCCTGTTTAGCAATCGGTAGACGTCTTTGATGTTGCTTGATTGGTGGAGGATCACCAGTATCGATTCTAAGTTGTGTCAAACTGGTTCGACCCACGTCAGAAGACGAGCGGGAGAAAATATCTTGAAGATCTTGAATGACCCGTTAGGCAACAGTTCTCCCTTCATCTTTTAATTGCGCATATTACAATAACTCTGATGCAATGCTCTCTGAAGACACGGATTCTGGAGTGTTAACGTTTCGTTTAACGCTGATCACAGGAGTATATGCTGCCACCACTTCGCCTTTCTTAAAAAATCTCTCCTCTTCAGTTACGTTGGCAACTCTCATCGGGATAACGGTTTGCGATAGGTCGACGAGTGCGGAAATTCCTATTTTCGGCTATGGATCCAGGAAGTAAAAATTCTGTTCTTGCAGGTATTGTAATATTGTCTTGTGCTATGATTTTGTGGACAGATTTAACTCTTTCATCATTAAATCCGAATAACGTTATGTCCTCAGAGGTAGAATGCAGTTCGTTATTTTTAAAGTCCAAGGAAAAATTGTATTTTCTTAGAAAGTTCAATCCGAGTATACAAGTGTCTGTAACCTCTGCCACACAGGCCGTGTTTACTTTTCAGTTGTTCAGCCACATCTTTTCGAATGATGGTAACATTGGCTCCTGTATCGATGGTTATATTACAAGGAACTCCATTGATGTGTCCTATGATGAAAAGTCCGTTACTGCCTTCACTCACTACCGAAATCTTAAGCGCTTTAAACTGGGGCTTTTCATTATCTGGCAACCTCCGGCCCGCGAGATGGCCACAAATTAGTTTCCCTCCTTCTTTATAGGCACGATTTTAACATCCGTGCCCTGGGGTGTTCTGCAGTTTCCTCGAATGTGCCCTTCAGCTCCGCAGTTCCAGCACTTTACGGTCGGTTTCTTGTCACCAATATTCAGTGTCAAGGCATTCACTTTTATGGTTAAATCGTCTATTCGAGCAGTCATTTGAATCAATGGTTCTTGTGTATGAGAGAAGCTCTGATTGGGTGGCGTCTCTACAAGTGGCTTGCTGTGCTGCCTGGAATTTCATGGCGTACCCTAGAGCGCTTTTCGAGTCCTTGACATGTGCCATCCGCAGAGCTTTCTGTATTTCAGGATCCCGGATGCCATCGATAATGTACTGCAGGGACAAGATTTAATTGTTTCTCTAGGGCACTCCGTAAAGGCAATGTGTGACAGCCTTTCAACATCCGTAGCCTGTTCCTGGAGTGTTTCTGTGGGCTTCTGTTGACGGGACTTCAATTGACTGCTGTAGTCTTTCAAACATTTCTCCCCAAAACGCAGCTCCAATGCGCCGCACAGAGCTTCGAAATCCAGTCTCTGGTTTTCGGGAAGAGTCTGCAGGATATCCCCTGCATCTAAAAACGGCGATATGACAGACCTTAGCTTGGGAATCTCATCCGTTTGCTTCCGCCGCTCTATTGAGAATCGTGTCTTATATACTTGCCAAGAGGTCTTCCCATCGTATGTGGATAGCTTCAGGGAGAAACGAGAAGACACGGATAAAAATTTAAATCCACCAGAATTGCTTTCTTCCGTCGTTACGAATTTCTTTAAAGTATCAACTTCCTTCGCAAATGCGGAAACCTTGTCATCAATTTGTTGTTCGATTTGGTGTTCGACGGCAGAGACTTTTTCTTCTATTTGTTCTTTGACTGAAGAAACTCTTTCTTCTATTTTTTAAACTTTGTTTTGAACCGTGTCAATTCTGTCTTCCATAGCTTCGAATTTATTTTGTATTATGCAGGTGATTTCTCTTTTCATTTCCTCTTGACCCACTTTCATTTCTTCCTTAACAGCTTTCATCTCGTCTTTAACGGATTTTTCGACCTTTACTTGAACGGTTTTCATCTCTTCCTTAACAGATGCCTGGCCAGCTTTCATCTTTTCTTTAACCGATTTCATTTCTTCTTTAACAAAAACTTGACCAACTTCCATCTTTTTTTGGGATGTAGAAAAAGCACTGACGAGCTGTCTCAATTGTTCTTCAATATCTCTAGTGAATGGCATTCAAACCGCACTCCTGACAACAAAAATTGTTGCGTGCGTACGAGTTCGTAATGGATTGAATATACCAGTCGTTAAAAAGTTAACAAACCGTATTCTTTTCGCAAGAAATAAAACAGAACACTGAAATATTTCCTCAGAGATATTCATACAATATTACAATATCTCAAACGTTAAACAGAATTCAATTCAAAAGAGATAAAGTTAATCCAATCTCACAGGGAATTCGCTACACTCAATCACAGCATTAAGTAAACAAACAGTTCGCTTAAAACAGCTACAACTTCAACTGAGATGTGGTGTTTTAATTCGGCTTTTATAAGCTTTTTAATTATTTATTAGAATATTCTGGTAAAACCTCGATTTTTCTCGATATTTGTGGATGGCAACAGGAATTACGAGATATTTACTTATTAAATATTAAATGCATGCGCACTTGTATTTTTACTTTTCCGACGTAGCTAAATCGTCTGCGTTGCACGGGAAAATAAAGCAATTTCAATTACAGTTCTAAAGAAATAGCTAAATAAAGACGAAATCCGTAACAATATGCATATATACATAGTTATATATTTCTAGTGCGGCCGATTGCAACCAAAAAGGGAGGTGCAGAACTACATGTTATAGCAGTCCTATACAAAATTTAAAGTTCTGAGGCTACTCGTTTTAGAATTATTTGAGATACATACATACATGCGTACGTACAGACGCCACGAAACAAAATCTCTTCTGAATCTATTTTAAATCAGTTTTCTAATTCATTTGGTCAAAAAGTGTACTTTATTCTGTCCTTAGGTGCGGATGTTACCCAAAAACATCATTAAATTGCATTCGATAGCGGTCAAAATGGATATTTTCGTTGAACCTGGAATTTTTTTGTGATTGAAATACTTTTTTTGCTTAGTACAAGGAAGTAAAAATGTAAGTACATCCCGTTCACTAAATGTAATGCAAAGGTAGGTGTCACCTGGTGCCCGAATTAAGGCTATTAATACGTAAATTACATTATTTTTTTTTAAATTAATAAAAAATAATATATTTTTCTATATTTGTCTTTACAAAAGCACCTATTAACATTTTGATCTACTTTAAATATTATTTCAGGATATATTTTTCAAAGGGTGGGATGGGGTTTCCCGAAAAACCTTATAGTTCTAAGGATTCCGTGTGTCCGCAAAGTTTGTAAACCACTGCCTTGTATAGATAATACTGTTATGAGTTTTGCATGATGTAAAATGAACGACCTTAAGAAACGATACGATTACAGGGAAAGTCTATTTAACATTGAGGTAAATGGTTGTCTTTCTAAATTGGCGAGATATCGCGAAGGTGGGGACTAATTTTTGTCGACAAATTTGGTGACCATTCAGTGGCATTTTGGTCTGGTCCCTGTATAATTATAAGTTGCACTGTAATTGATCCCTATATATAATTGTAACCATATCAGGTCCTTATATATAACTTTAACCATATATGCCATGTATAACCATAGTTTATTATAGATTCAATATATATATATTCAACAGATCAACAATGATTATTTATTATCCCGGAAACTAAAGGAAGAAACTAACGTGGAAACGTAGAAATAACAACAATAATAATAAAACAAAACAATAAACTAATTTAGTTAAGAAATTATGAAAATCGTACTATCAAGTATGTTGAAAATTGAACGAATAACACATTGTTAACATACTAAATTGTGTCTTTGAATGCTTTAACTAAATTCGAAAGCATGCAAGAGGCCTTCCATCCCTACTTACATTATGTGCATTATTGCATCTTGAATTAGGAAAAAAGTACTATGTATCCTAATTGATACGTAATTTACTTACATTTTATGTGAAATAATTTGGCTAAATGAATGATAGCAACTGAAATAATTCAATTGCGAATAACTGGATTTTAAGCATGCTTCGAATTTAAACCATTTCGAAAAAACTTGCTTTCAAGTGATAGTTGAACGCAGAGTTCCATCTTTTGTGGAAAGGTATACTTTTTTCGAGCGCATTTAAGTCCAAGTCGATTCCTAGTGTGCGACTCAAGTACGCCTTTCAGGGTAGACGCCCTTTCATTTAGGCTGCTATCACACATCCGTTTGTTTCGGAAGAACAACTGTTTGGAACAAATTTTCTGCTTTGTCACGGCAGCCAATCACCAGAGATCACTCTGGGTTTAACATGTAAAACAGGGAAAACGTGTTCTCCGTTACAAACAAACTGATAGCATTCGAAGCTAATAGCTGATTGGTTGAAAACGTACGACTTGCATTTTTTTTTCGAAAGAAAGAAAAAAAAATGTGCGTCTCTCTTTTAATAATAAACCAGTGAGAAAAATTGTCCGAAACAGTTGTTCGTATGAAACAAATGCATGTGTGAAATGGGTCGAGTAGCATTTCATGAAAAGACATTATGTCCCAAATAGACTGGAAGAGTGTCTCTGTGAAAGAAGCATACCGTTAAATCCTGATCCCATAAAATGAGCTTTCACGTTTAAGAAGGAATGCGTCCAAGATGTTGCCGTTGAACCAAATTTGTTCAGTTACTCGTCGCAGATCTATTCGATTACTCGTCTTGGGCTCATCGTAGACCTAGAAGAAAAAAAAAGCAGTTTTTGTTTCAAAGAGGTATTACAAAGAAATTTACTCAGTCTCCCACTAGAAATCTCAGTTTATGCGCATTCTTGAACTTACTCCAGATAAATATATAGAGGATAATGAAAAAAAAATCACTAATTAAAAAATACCAAGTTTTCACGCCTTCGAGAGAGAACTCGACAAAAAAAAGAAACTGTTTCAACGGATGACCGATATATGATATTGATTTGAAATCGGATTGATTTCGTAAGGTGAGACAAATCTTTTGCAGAATATTAAATACATTTTACAGGATAAGTATGTTTACTGAAGAAACACTCAAAGCTTGTTGAGAAGATAACCCTGAATCTTCCAGAATATAGACGGGACCAAAGCCACAAAGTAATAAAATAAATCAAGGCTTTAGCTATCCTTCAGAAGCTGAAAAATCTACAGAAATTGCCAGACTCCTTAATAGAACTAATTATTTTCTATAATTAATATATCTGTATTGAGAACTATTCAGAGACTTGACGGATTAACACCATTATTTTGCTTCAACTGCCGATAATATCTGCTCTCTAAATTCCGAAAGTAATTTCTCTGGTTATTTCACTCCTGTGCTATTAAAATAACAAAAATGAACACCTTCAGATTTATTGGCAGATATGGAAAAACGCATAATATTACAATTGCAAAGATTTAATCATATACGAGAATTTCGTTTTCAGTCACGCTGAGTAAAATGTTCCGCACTTTGTAATAAAAGAAGCCCCATCCCAAAATTGTGGATTGTTCCACGATGCAAATTATAAAAGTTACTCGCAACAACCTAAGAAAATTTACAAAAGCATTCCCAAACATACAGCTACTGAAAGCCTCCAAAACGCGAAAGAAATGAAGATTAAAACATTGATCATGGGATCAGTATAACCAGCAATACTGAATTTAACAATGAAAGAAATAATGAGTGCTATACTATCAAAGGCAGTCGCTAGTATCAAGAGGTTATTCGTCGCTGGCAACATGGTAACATAGTCAGAAAATTAATTTGCCGGTTCCAATGTGTTAAAAGATATTTGATATTTTACTGAAATTTCAAAATTTATTGAGGAAAGTAACTTTCGGTAATGCCAGTCTAATGCAAATAAAAAAGCAATAAAATCAAATCACTCATGGCAAAAATGTTATTGATAAAGCAGTAGCATTCTAATTGGCAGGAGGGAGGAAATCCATTCCAACAGAAATTCATATACACGAGCGTTTCAGATGTTTAAGAGGAACAAATTTTAGCCTCTATTCGATGCGAAAGAGTTAAAGAAGCAGTAATAATAGTTGTAAGTGGTAGCGTGTAAATCGCGAAGGAGACGTGTCAGAAGTAGAGCACGGTAAATACAAAATTACGTTGGGTCAAAAATTTAGCGATTCTATAACGAACACTCTAAATTCGTGAAATGCATGAAGATGCAATTTTGAGGTATGTTACTGCATTTAATATCAATTTTTCACTGCGGATAGGCATTCCGCTAAAAATGGCATGCAGGATATATGTTATGAATCAGAATAAGAAAAAATGCTCAGAAATGTAACACAAACTGTCTATAAAAATCATTCCGATGCAAATGCAAAACTGGTGAAATAACGCAAATCAGCTGCTTAACCATCATAACGATCCTGAGCATTAGTCTACTCTTGTGGGCAGTCGGAGCTTGCAAAACATGAAACAACCGCTCTAACCCAACCTCATACTTTCCTGATATTTTCCATTATGGAAAAACTGCGCGGTAAACATATCTTGTCATTACAGGAGATTACTGTCGTCATGATGGAGGCCTATTCCATCATGACGAGCATTGATTCGAGCCACAAATTCCAGGAGTTTTTCCTGTAGCATTGGTGATGGCAGCTCTGTATTCTGGCCTATAGACACGTCTTCAAATCTGAGATACGGAATTAGAAAAAGGTATGTGCTAAAAATCATCCAGTATTAGGGCTTATTCTCTCTAGTACATTTTCTCATATATAACTTATCCTACATCGACACGGGCAGTTGCAGCTCTGATACTTGACGTTTATTTCTCGCACCTTTACAAGAATGTCTGAAGATTTGAAAGCGGGGCGTGGGCACTTGATTAACAGGCTTATCACAAGATCTACAATAGTTTATTTCACTATGCATGCCGACTTTATTATTTGAAATGTTTAAAGAAAAAGTTAGTAAAATTATAATTATGTATATGCCCCTCAAAAATAAAATGTTCTGTTTAAACCATTCCGCACACGTTTTATTGAACGAAATACTAACTGAAGGTTTTCGGGATTAAGCGATAACAAATTACATTCAATTAGCGTTAGATAACTCAGTTGCTGTTCTGAGTACCACTCAAGATAACTGGATATAGCGATTTTGGTCTGTAAACGATATATGATTAGAAAAATTGAAAGAAAAGATACTGAGTACATTTGCAAATTTCTGAATTCGCCATAAAACTTTAGACTGTAATTCTGACAGTTAAAAATTATGTTATTATGAAGCCTCTTTTTCTGTTCGCAGAACCATCAATCTCATTGTAGAGGTCTATTTGATTGCTCCAGCTGCTATTATTATGAAGCCAATATAGTAAAAATTCTTCAAAGCAAAATAAACATTTATAGTTCGTCAATATTTCTTGAATGGATTTTATTTAGAAAACTTCTCTCACAGCTAGTAACACTCGCTGCAATTATGAGGAAAGCTCGCGGTATATTATAAAATCTGAAACTTTGTTCTAGAGATCGTATTTTAAAATAAACTACAAAATTTTAAAGGAACAACCTTTACACATTCCTCTTTCGTTTTCCGTAGCAAAGTGGTTTTAATTGTCTCTGAAACCTTTTGCTACGTTTCGCGATTTTGAAGCGGGCCAAGAAAAGATTAAAATTGTTCCCTTGATTTAGTATAGGAAAAAGCGTTTCTAATAACGAATGATTCTCGTAATGAACGCCATCTTGGAGAGAAAAGCATTTGTTAAGTTAAGAAACACTATGTTTAATTTTTTCTTCATAAAAGTCCTTGATAGATTTAAATTTCATTCAAAAACATTCTGAAATTTTCATTTTCTACCAAGAAGCTCATTGCATTTCTTATTTTGTGACACTTATCTGTGTTACAGATAGCTCCAGCTATAAGTTACGATAAAGATATTCTTAAAGCCAACTGCAAAAGATGTAAAATATGTGAAAACGAGCTGCAAAACTTTTAAAAAAACTGCCACAACTATTACAACTTTGCATCATTTTGGTGGAAATGTGGACGTAAACAAAACTGAGATAATGTTTTCAATTCAAAATTGGGGATAAATTTAAGGGGTTTTTTTTACCTTCTGAAATGTACATATTAAATTTTACGTTTCCTTAACAAAAATATCTAGCAATAAATATCTAATTATTGTGTCCTTCGAAAAGAACATCAGAATCTAATAAAAAAGAAAAACCTTAAAAATCGAAAGCTTAATTGAAAAAGATTATTACTCCTATTCTATATTAGATGATTCGGTATTCACGGTCGATATGTAGTGTCGGCAAGTTCTACAAAATTTGAAAAGTTTTAGTTAGACTGCTTGCAGACATAGTTTCAGCTTTTCTTCACTTTCGTTATTGACTTTTCTGTCGATTTTAGCGAAACTAACTCTGTGCCGTTGGACGCGTTGTTCAGTCCTTCGTAACCTGATAACCTGATATTTTAAACTCTGAACTAACATTATCCTTTCTTTCGCTTGAAAACTGATTAGCTACTGCAATATAATTTTTTATTGCCTGAGTTTCTTTAAAGGGCGTTCGTATTTCTCTTATGTTTTTTTCCCCTAGATTTATCTCAAAAGTGTTTCCATTCTTTGAAAACTGGAGGCTTTTAATATCTTTTATTAATTAAAGTTATAATTTTATGGAATTGTATTCATCATTAAATACTTTAAAGAAAACCTTTTTAGCTAAAAAGGGGCTATGTCTCGAAATGGGATTGTGCTGTGATTCACTATAAACAATAAATCACTTTTCAAATTGTTGCCTCTAAATATTATCACACCTGAGTTAATTTTTAAATAAATAATGAGGAATTTGCATGCATGTATGCACCTTTCTCGCACTATGAGAAAATTACGTTGCCTAGATCCATCAATTTTTATAATAACGTAGTCCTCCACCTGAACATATTCATCTCGTAGTCCGAATTTTGAATTTTGAATTTCATATTTTGTAAAACCTTAATGAATTTTTTTAACAAACTCAAGAAATTTGAAAGCATGCAGTGGCAACATTGTGTGGGATAAAGAATTTTTACTTCCAGATCGTTGGACTGCCTGACTGTCTAAAATTCTGAAGATATGCTGTTTGTAAATATTGTTTTGTGATTCTGTTATTGAATTAGATTTTATGTGGCGTAAGTGCGAAGAAAATAATATTTAATAAATAAGTTAACACACAAAATGTTAACAATAAAAAGACAAAAAAAAGTTTTGCCAGCCATCTTGTAGAGACATTAGGTATTTTTGGAAGCAGGAGACATGAAAAATGAGCAATGCCTTCGCCGGGAATCGAACCACGGACCCCTCAGTTACGCGTCGAGCATGCAGACCACTACACCACGAAAGCATTCGAAGAAGGCGGGAGAAATACCTTATGCACTCCCCCTTTTTTTCAAAGGGCGACTGGGGTTTTGGGGACCCAATCGCCAAATCGCGGTGATGGAGAATCATCATCCACCACCTTTTTAGTTCGGGCGCCAGTGTAGAGACATTAGGTATTTTTGGAAGCAGGAGACATGAAAAATATGCAAGGCCTTCGCCGGGAATCGAACCCCGGACCTCTCGGTTACGCGTCGAGCATGCAGACCACTACACCACGAAGGCATGCGAAGAAGGCGGGAGAAATACCTTATAATCTTATTAAGAAAACTGAACATTGATACGATTAACCGAGAAAAGACTGAAAAAATAGAATAATATATGCTAGCAGTTAAAACACCATCGTGAATTTTAAACATATGCTGCTTTCAAAATGTTTAAATTTTGCTGTTGAGTTTTATATGTCGTAAGTGCGAAGAAAATGTTGCTAAATAGTAAAGTTAAAAAGACAAAAAGAAATGAGTTAGAAGGGGATTGAGTGCAACAGCAAACTCGTAGACTGCAATTTCAGCAAGGACGTAGGAAACCTTAAAAAATCTTTGAAATCTGAAACCTTTTATATTTTCTTATTTATTTTTCTCTCCCTGAAATCGAAACTAACATGTAAATTGGAATTTTCGGAAGTCGATCAATTGCTCAACTACAGGATGCTATAATTAAGACACAATAACACGCCGAACGAAACTAATTCAGAAGTCAAAACAACAAAAATCAGCGTAATATTCTCAATATTTTCACAGGACTAGTTTCGATGGTTTTTACCGAACCATCATCCTCAGCTGCGAAACCGTAAATGAAGAAGATCGGAAATAATGATTAGATATGAATTCTCCTAGAAATTTACTCATGGTTTCTTTTGATGTAAAATCATTATTCACCAATGTTCCAGTGGAGGGTGCATTAAGATGTCTAGAAACCAGACTTCGCGAATTTCATTTCTCTTGCATGGAAATTGATGAGCTAATTTCTCTCACTCAACTCTGTTTGAAACAAACACATTTTGTTTTCCAAAATAAATATTACAAGCAAACTGAGGGATTAGCCATGGGAAGCCCCCTCAGTCCCATCCTGGCTGATATCTACATGCATTATTATGAATCAAGATTGTTTGAAATTTTAAACTTCCCTGTATGGTTCCGCTACGTAGACGATACTTTTACCCTGTTTGAAGGTAATAAAGATGATTTAAATAAAGTTCTTTCAACAATGAATTCTATTGATCCTGCTATTCAGTTCACTTTTGAAGTTGAGACTTGCAATTCTCTTCCGTTTCTCGACATTCTAGTCACACGCAACACATACGACTTCAGTACTACGGTTTACCGTAAACCTTCATCGGTTTGCCTTCCACCACACTTTAAATCATGTCATCCGACTAAACAAAAGTTAGCTTCATTTTATTCCTATGTTTTCCGTGCTCTTCAAGTTTGCTCCTCCAAACTATCCCTTGATAAAGAACTAAATTATTTAAAAGCAATAGCTATTGACCGGGGCTTTTCACCCAACATTATTAATCAAGCAGTTAAAAAATTCTCTTCTCAACACACTAAAAGGCACACTCTTGTTTTAGGAGATTATAAAAATTCTGTTGTCATTCCCTTCTTTCCATCAGTTAGCTATAAAGTTGCACATATTTTGCAGAAATTTAACTTTCGAGTCGTTTATTCTCCCATCAATAAAATTCCGAGTTCCATACTCAAGGACCCCGTTCCGGATATGAATTCCTGGGGGATTTATAGGATTCCTTGCCAATGTGGTTTAATTTACATTGGCCAAACTAAAAGAGCCTTAAAATTTCGCGTCAAAGAACATGAGGCATATGTTAGAAAAAAGGAAACTCAGAAGTCTTCTGTTGCTCAACATTGTTGGTCCGAAAATCACATTTTCAATTTTTCTGCTGCCAAAATTATTCAAAAAACATCTTCCATTGGAGAACTGGATTTTCTAGAGGCATTTCACATTCAAAAAAATCTTTCTGTTCTAGTTAACGATCCTAATTCCAATCCAATTTTGCCTTCGGCCTTTAAAGAAATTATGTTTTAGCTCTGGTTTAACCAACAGATGGCGCCACGTGCTTATTCTTGTCCAGGCTTTCTTATCTTATCTAATCATTATTTTCGATCTTCTTCATTTACGGTTTCGCAGCTGAGGCTGATGGTTCGGTAAAAACCATCGAAACTAGTCCTGTGAAAATATTGAGAATATTACGCTGATTTTTGTTGTTTTGACTTCTGAACAGGATGCTATGTTAGAACTGGTCTATAAATTAAATGAATTGAACAAGAACTGCGTAATTAGTTCAATCTTCTGTACATTTAATGTTTTCTCTGCGGATTTACAGTCTACGTAGAAAACGTCGAAATTTTAGTGAAATATTTATTACAAGTTTCCTGTGAAAGATGACGAAGGAATAAAAAATAAATGCTCAGCTACATCTTGAATAATGAAATAAGTTTTCCTGCGACAGTAATTAGCAGTGAAATAATGGTAATTCTCTTCCTGGCGTTTGGTTTTGCCATTTAGATCAGCTCATTTTGTAAGAGAAATATGCATTTTCGATTAATACATACTACATGAATATGTGGACACAGGTTGAAGAATTATTTTGCACCTGTCTTGTAAATTTAAGTGCACAGTAGTACTTTTTCGAATTTTAAACAAATCGTAATGTTCGTTTTTTTGCTCAATACTTGTTATGTAATAACGTTTTGTCATTAACTAAACTAAATGCAGCCGTATTTCTCATTAGACATGACGTACTCATAGGAGAATAGGAGCATAGGAATCCAGCAAGATTGTGAATGAAGATTGGCATTTGGGGTGACATGTATTACTTGAACAATGGGTTTCTTAGACGCAATAAAATCAGTTTTATTGTTTGTCGAATCATGTTCATCTGTTTTATAACCATCGAAATTGATCATATAGTTTTTAGTCTCGTGGAATAAAAATAATAAGATACGGGACATTTAACATATATATATATATATTCTACATTTTGGATTTATTCATTTTAGAACGGCAGTGTTTTGGCACACTCAAGTATTCACTCACCACTTATTAAGTCGGAGTCTTCATGAATGGACTGTTATTTTGTCTACTAATCACAGCGCATTTGAGAGAAATGGCTTCAGTTTCATACTCTTCACCCCTCATCGAAAAGATGATTTATAGAATAGGTGATCCTTTTAATTAACCAATTCGAGTTGGTGACGATGGAGAATTAATTACTTTTAGATAAGGAGGTATTCGGATTTCTGGAGTGGGATTTCTTTGAAAGATTCACTGTGCCGAAAATCGAAGCCGAGTTTTCAGATTATTGGAGTGGTATGATACACCACAAGAACATAATATAAGCGGAATGCAATTCATCTAATTCTTCAAAAACTTAAAAAAGTGTAGCGACTGTTGCCTTTGCGGCGGACCGATTTGAAGAACAACTCCACCATCGCAAATTTGAAAAGAGTTAGAATTCTTGAACCTAGCACAACGGAGCTCTTTTGGGCTAGCGGTAAAGTATTCAACTCCCAATAAATTAACCCAAGATCGAGTCCCGCTCATGCGACGCAGCACTTTCCACTGGCGAATATAGATGGCGACACGAGCAAGCAACTAACCAGGCTTCACCGAACCACGTGATCGCCACATTGGTGACCCGGAGAACTACAGACTCCTCCCTCGACTGAGGTCAAATGACGAACTACGTCACAGGCTCCGCCCCACAACCAATAAACGGCGACACACATGCCAACACAACGGGGTTTCTCAACGTTCTCCTCATATCGCATCATAGATGCTTCGAGGGGGAGTATGCGGCGGACCGATCTGAAGAACAACTCCACCATCGCAAATTTGAAAAGAGTTAGAATTCTTGAACCTAGCACAACGGAGCACTTTTGGGCTAGCGGTAAAGAATTCAACTCCCAATAAATTAACCCAAGATCGAGTCCCGCTCATGCGACGCAGCACTTTCCACTGGCGAATATAGATGGCGACACGGTATCTGATATGTTGAAAAAAAGTCTTGAATTTTTTCAGAAACATGTGGACAGAAATTGTTCCGTTGGTATACACCTCCAAGATTGCGCTGACTGAAGTGTATGATTTCGGGCCACAAAATTTTCTGATGTAGCAGTTACTAGTGAGAGTACTTTCAGTTAGCAGACGAAATCGCCTATCACACTCAATGATAGCAGCTCAGACCAACATACTTGGCGATCGTTCACTAAGACGCTTGATAATGCATTCTGGAAGATGGCTGTCATCCCTATAGTTCATAACACATATTCAGTTATCGTTGCACTTTAAATTAAAATGTGATTCATCGTAAATGAGGATTTGATGCCAATCGGCAAGCAATTCGAAGTGCTGACGAACCCATTTGAATAACCGGGTAGATAATTTTCAGAGAAATTCTGAGCAAAGACATTCCGAGCAATTCACACAATTCACAGGGCAGCAGACATCGATGAACTGTTGAAATTGACAATGGAACAGCTGTAGCTTAGCACGGTCGAAATAAAGCTGCGCGGTTCATCACTGTCATGTGAATGAGGTGTCTATCATCTCATGCTGACGTTACGTTTCGTGCTGCAATGCCAGGTGGCTTTCTCTGGTCCACTTGAGCCCATTGCTTTTAGTAGCGCATTTATGACGAGACAGTTTATCCATATGGGCTGAGATTTCACAATAATGAGATCCTCGTTTTTGCAAGTCGATCAGTCTTTCCAGTTCAAACGGCATAATTTGCTCCATATTAGGCCCTTTATTGTCCATGGCGTGCAGTGACTTTTCGAAACGGTTACCTCTGGCAGATAGCGAAGCGTTAATGTTCCGCTACAGCCCTCTGCTTATACGGCAAACATGAAAGTTCAGAGGGAGCTAAGCTACTAAGCCCATGCATATGCTATCCCTCTGATATTCTAATCATATGCATATCATAACCGATGACAATACCTTCTATTCGTTTTAAGTTTCAGTTTATTCACATGCTTCAGCTTTCGCGGTGTTTCAGTTTCTATACACAGGACTATATGTTGCTTATGCAACTTTTTTTTTTACTTGCAAAAGTAACAATTTACTTAATGCTAACTTGTTTCTTATTAAAATTATCGAGAATTATAATTAGGAATTACTATTTTCGGTTTTTATTTTTACATTCATTTGTTATGATCATTAGTTTTCACATCCTGATTACAGGATTCTCCAGATAGTTTTCTCTTTATCTATTCTTGCGCAATTTTATTTTCAAATTTAGAATTTTTACTTATTTCTCATTTTGTTTCTTATCAAAATAATTGCGAATAACTTTAATTGCATTATTTCCATCGTCTGTTACTATCATAATTTTTCATTTCTTGGTGCTGTCCATGTCTGTTTTTGGCAAAGTTGTTTGGTAAATCTTTTAAGCCTATGCCACTGTTGCAGACAATCATGATTCTAAGTCAGAAAACAATTGGAAATTTATTTTACTTTTCTTTGCTCACTTGTAATCGAATTTCTGTTATATTTCATTTTCCTTGCCTGAGTGCTATTTTGAGTTTTATTTTTCCCGGAGATTTCTTTTATGAGTTTAGGGTTTGCATTTGCAATATGATGTGAATCATACGTTCCCTTTTTTGTTAGTAGTGAGATAGTTTCAGCGCATAAAACAATAGTTTGGTGTAAAAATAAATTGCAGCAAAAATAAAATTAGCATCTTCTAAAAATTTATATTTTTTAATAGGGTAGTTGTGTTTGCACATGCGCGAGCATCAACAAAGCCTTCGAGCCCTTGTATATTAATTGAGTGGTATGAAAAAATGCCTTATCTTCTGATCATCTTACTGTTTTATTTATTTTCTGTGACCTGTATTCACCCCACGCAGTGGAACTCTATGCAAAAGAATTAATTGGATCTAAGATTCAAACAATCCGAAGATTATTTAGCTTATTATTTTTTATCTTTGATTTTAAATTCAAAGATCTTTTATCTTACATTAAAGCAAATATGTATTTCTCTTCGTAATATCGCAGATATTGAATATGCTATGTATCTCACTCAATATAAAATGCAAGATTATTCCCCAACTACTATTCTTGCGACTTCTTATACCTCACTGCTTAACTATGTTTTGGAAGTCATTAAGGAAAGAATCGGCTTTTCTAGCTCTAGACAATCACAAGAGACCCATTTACTAAACATGAACTTAATGCTAAACGAAATTTCCTTTCTAATTACAAAATATCGTTCAGATCAATGAAATAAATTGATCAATAACATCGAAATTCAGTCGGATACAGTATGGAAAATAGCTAAATCTCTTCACTTTGATAAAATGAATTTCACTGAACCGATGTTACATAACAATTTGCTTGTCCAGTCAGAATTCGATATTGTTAACATTCACTTCTATTGCTATCAACAATGAACAGGAAGATCTTGAGATTTTATCCCCTTATTAAGCAGAAATGACAATCAATATATTCTCACAACTTAACCACTGAAAAAAGTTAACTAAATTAAGATAAATTACAAATTCCACTCACCGATTTGATTTCTTATAACGTACTAAGTGAAATACTAATAAACTGTGTTGTATGGCTTGCAAACATATTTAACTTTTGTCTATGCTTAC
Source organism: Stegodyphus mimosarum (assembly GCA_000611955.2). Classification (NCBI taxonomy): domain Eukaryota; kingdom Metazoa; phylum Arthropoda; class Arachnida; order Araneae; family Eresidae; genus Stegodyphus; species Stegodyphus mimosarum. Next base: position 60,871 of record KK113935.1, read on the forward strand.
GTTATTAACCACAGCAATGGAAACGTAATGTTATAACTATCCTCTTTCTTAAACATTGTAAAGATCTAAAATGCTCTTCTAGATATCGAACTATAAGTCTTTTACTTTATATTATCAAAGTATTTGAAATATTTATTAAAAAAGGATCACAGAACATCTAGAGAAAAATAATCTCATTCGGAAGAACGAGTTCGGCTTCAATAAAGGGGCAAGGTACATCTCATCTAATTTTGAATCTTACCGGATTTATCTCAACATCATTTTACAAAAAGAAATCAGTTGTGGTACGCTTTCTCGACCTTGAGAAGGCATGTGACCGCGTTGGCTTCAGTGTATCCTTTACGCGCTCATAAAAAGAAGTCTTTTTTTCTCCAGACTTTATAAAGTTGATCTATATTAAAACATCGGACTTTCCAAGTTGTTATTGACGATACTGTTTCCGCTAAAAAACGTCATTAACACTAGAGTTCCGCAGGGCTCTGTATTTGCTCCTCTGCTTCTTAACATCTATATTAATGACATTCCGGAACCATTTGGTGCGGAAGTTCTTCATTATGTAGATGGAACTGCAGTTGTTTCCAAATCCTTAAATCTTCCCAATCCTTAAAATACTACACTAAATTTACTGCTTTTCGTAAATTTTATTTATCATTAGTGTACAGTTTGGAAAATCAAGTTAAATCAAACATTGCGCTCCATAACCTAAAATAAACAAGCACTACGCAACATGGTCAGTGCTGTCATTAACAGACATCGGCATACCAGACACTCATGATTACATTTCAATGTATTTGCACCACTTCTTTGATAATCCACCTCTATTTGTTCTGAAATTGTTGCAATTACTAATTATGATCCTACAATTGACTTTATTGTCAAGAGGCCAAAAATGATACATCATAATTCTCCTCGTATTGGTACTTAGTTGTTTTCCCGGTTATCACTTAAAGTTTTTATTTGCAGAGATAGGACTTTTATTTTAAGAACGTGCTTCAGTTTCATTCAAGGAATACCTACATTCACTCAGCGCTCAGCTTTCCATTCACTATTATTATTTCCTCCATTACGTTTCATTCAATGAATACCTACATTCACTTAGCGTTCAGCCTTGTGCTTCACTTGTAACATTGCCATTGGCGTCCTGCACCACTTTCAAATATACGAGTAAAGCCCCGTTGTGCCGTATAGACTCGTTGTACCAGCAAGATCCAGGATCTAAGAAGAAGGTAATGGCTACTGTGTGGCATTGTGTGCTCTGTGAAAATCTGAATAGTGTTAAATAAAAGTATCTTCAATGATGTCTCAATGTATTGAATATTTAGAGTGAAGAAACTAAACATAGTCGTCAGGAGTTTAGGCCTGCTATTAAGCTATTATTGCGTGTTCTCTGGAGAAGGAAATGTACTATATGTGCTGCACCACGGAAAAAAATCGGGAAGAGTAGACAGGAGACATAATTAAAACAAATGCTGTTGAGTTACATGGCCATACAAGGCTCTTGAAGGAAATACATTAGAATTCTGTGTTGCTACAAGTGAACAACAGTATATCATAAGAACTTGCACTGCCTAAATTAAAGGATTATTTACGTCAATTTCGTAGAAACACATACAGAGTTAGATATTATAGGAATTGTTTACAGATTATATAGAAGTATCAAAATAATAATTCACAGACATGTTTACATACTGTTCACAAGAGTAGGTTTAGACAACGTGAAGAAAATACGCGCGTTACGGAGTAGAGATGGAGCTACTAAAGATTTAAAAATATGAGTAAATAAGAAATACGATAAGGGTCAAACGTTCAGTGAAGTTGAGCAATGTGTTTGGCAATAGACCAAGGTAGGAGTAATGTGCTGTGCCAAAGGTCCTAATATTTTCAGCTTTGGCGTTAATATGTGGAGTTACCTCAATAGCTTTCTTCTTTAGGAGTCAAAGACTGTGCATTAAATCCAAAAAAATTCCCTGATTGGCACCACAATAGTGTCAATCAGGGAAGAAGTGTTCGGATTTTGAGGAAATCGGCAAAAGATATAAATCAGCCGTCCTAATGATTTTGAAGAGAGAGCAATTTTTTGTTTAGTTTTGTTTACAAATTGAAACTTCTTTGTAATTGCTAAATTAAAGGAGGAATGGTTGTAACTAATCCTCGGCTTAACTGTTCCGGAACGGTTAAAACTCATCACCGAGGAGTTACGTTTAATTGTACTGGAAGACACAAAAGTATTTTTAAAAGTGATATTAAATTAATCACTTTGAGAGATTTACGGACAATTTGTACTAAGTGCGATATTCAAATATTATTGTTACCGTAAGGTGCGTGGTTTTAAGTTATGTTATAGTTAATTATATCAGATGAAATAATCAGTTCGCTAGATTTCGAAATAATCAGTTCGCTGGATTCCGAATTAATGATTCAGAGAATCACTTTTTATAAGATTTTATATAACTTACTCACAGTATATGTCGCTATAATCAAGAAACTTGTCTTCGATTTTTAAACTACTTACTGATATGTTACCAAACTTATATTTTGCACACACATTCGTTGTAAGTGACAATACAATGCGGTAAAGCGATTATGTTCAAAATTCGATTTTTTTTAAAGTTTGATGTTGAAATGATTTTTAGCGCATATCTTCGGAACGACAAACGAACAAAGTAAAAAATTCTGAATTTCACTCTTTGTACCGTCGGAGAGATGGAAAGAAAATCTTCTAAATTTTGGAAATCACTCGATTTCTTTATATTTGGCGTCCATTATTTTTAAATTTTAGCATCTAAAAATGTATTGATTACAATGTTTTATTAAGATTATAAAACAAACTATTCTCTCCCTCTTTTAAAACAAGAATGATAAAAACATATTATTTAGGTAATTTTCTACATATAAAAAATATGGCGCATTTTGATACAAAATAGGAAGATGGTTTCTTCCTTGGACAATATAGCTTCAAGGTTATGATGTCATTACATCACAGTGTTTTTGTATCTACATAGATTTCTCTAATAATGATTGTGTTTATTTACCTATTAATCTCATTCCCCTTGCTAGAAAGAATAACTTAAAAAAATACTAAACTTACCATAGAAGCCTTCTGCCATTTAATAACTACTAATTTATTTCCTCTCTTTTTCCATTTCGTAAGGTTATACAAGGTTATATGGAGCTAAGGTTATATGCATTTTTTAAAATATTTTTATTTTTAAAGCTGATTTTTTAAACTTTATTGTGTAGGGTAATATTTTTTTTCTGCTCGAGGTGAATTTTAAAATTTTAAAATGACTAATTTATCTGTTATAAAGATTTGGAATTGTCAAAGGTAATAAACACACCCTTTTAACAAAGAATGCTAAAAAAATGTAATGACGGGGCGACTTTTCACAGAATTTATTTTGAAACTTTTTGGATGGCCAGCCATTAAACTGGCATGCATAAATCGGCAGACAGAATGCATGTCGGATGTGGTAATTTATCTAGGCAGAAAATTATCCATAGAATATCAGGCACGGTGTTGGGTGCTACGAGTTTGTTGAAGTAATCTCTCCAGACAAGCAGAAAAAAGTGGAAAGCTCAAAGAATTTATTATAAAATGTCCATGAGCCCAAAACATAGTTGTTAGGAGATCGCGGATATAAAGCCATTCCCCCTTAGCTCACGAAAAATACCGTCAATTCTCAAAATCTCTCACAACTCTAAATATCAATTCAGCTAACTGTTTAATGTCACAGATGATTAACTTTCAAACTCTCTTAGTCTTATTTATATAGAGTAATACAGACTCCTGGAAGCTTCGGGAAGAATAAGCCGTACGCTTTTTCGGAAAGGTGTTTCCCTGAATCTCTTCACAGATATTTCTCTTCACAAAATTCGTCTACAGTTTTATATCACGAATAATGAAAGTGTGGGCGCCTAAATTACGAAATTTATTAATCAAATTACATTGTCATAAGTCATTATCGTTTTAAATTTATTAAGGCCGCCCCACGCTTTTATTATTCTTAATATACGAGTTAAATCCTAAATAAATTTTGCAAAGAGACTTATCTCATTTCCATTAAATTATATGATACATTATTTTTCTCCTTCCAGTTCATTAATTATTTTATGCGAGTTAAATAAAAGCTTATTTTACAAAAACTCATTTTCCTTACTTTTTGTTTAATTTAAACCAGAACACGGCTAGGACGAAAACTTCTCATTCACTTATCCTCAAAGGGTAAAAATAAAGCTGAATAATATAATGTGTTTCAGGTCCGGGGTTCAATCTCCGGCCGGGCAAGTTTGACGCAGTCTTTCATCCCTTAAATGGGTCGATAAAATAAGTACCAAGTTGAGGACTAAACACTGGGGGTCCTCCGAAAAGCTGACCACTTGCCCAGGGCATATGCTGAGGCACTCCAGGGGAACGAAACTACATGAAGCAATCCACAAAGTTTATAAAACTCATGTTTACAACAACAACAACAAAAGGGGGAATCTGGAATGTATTCTTGTCTGAAGTAAAAATGTTAAATGTAGTTTGGGTAAAGGTAATGAAAATCCCACTTTATGTTCATGTCCGCAACTTGAAAAACTGTTGGTCCCCGAAAGAGTGGTAATCGTTAAAACGAAAAAGACCTGTTTCGAATCTTTGTTTCCAGAAGATGTGTAAAGTGCCCAATAGCACGAAATTATTTCGGTGGAAAACAACACAATAATTCATTTTCCGACAGAAATTAAAAAAAAAATTCTGCTTTGTCGGAAGTCACGATTATTCTCAGCAAAACTTATCAATAGATGTCCCAAGAGGAACCGCAAAACATTTTATAGGATACTAGATGAACATACGTTTCGAATAACATGGGAATATTATACATGTATATTTGAATATTGCTCTGTTTTTCTGAAAAGTGAAAAAATATACTACTTTATTCTATAAAAATATTAAATGTTTTTAATTAGATATATTATGAATTAAGTGCACTTTTATTTAAATCAATCCGATTTAAACAAAATAATATGTTTAAGAATCCATTGCTTTTAAATTTATTGATATCTATTGAATCCATTGCTATTAAATAGTTTATGTTGTTAATCCATAACAGACAGATTAAATTTGAAGATAAATAAATATATTATATTTCGCCGAATGGCAACAAACACGTATGAAAAGTGAAATAACGCGTTTACAGTGGACAGCATTTATAGCGAATCAATGCAAAACCGTGTTTCGAAACTAACAAAATCTTTTTCTGTTAATAAATGCATTAATTTCACCGAAATTGGAATAATTCGTCAGTGTTGGTTATTGGGCGCGTTGAACAATCGCAAAATAAAAACAAACGTTTTAAGAAAAAGATAACTATGCTTGAAGTTCAGAAAATTATGGATCTTTTCCTTTATGCGCCTCCCGAGCCAACAGTTTGAGATGATTGGTTTTAAGTCAATTTTAAAATTAGGATACAAATTCATGTATGTTAGCTATCATAATACGCCTCCAGTTACATTGTCTAATTTCGAAAATCCGTGTAATTTGCCGATTGAATCATTCATAGCACAGAATATCCTCAGCATGTCCTATTTACATCCCGAAACACACTTAGGATATCCTGATTCTTAAATAAGTAGTACACTGATTCTAAGTACACTGATTCTTAAATATGCTGAGGACACCGTTATTTTACATCCTGAAGCCATCTTGTTTAAATCGTTATGTCCCTTGATAGAGGAAAATGTCTTGAACATGTTGATTCTCAGTCGTCTTGACTTCACCAATTTCAAATCCTGAGAACATTCACACTGCATTTTCTGGAGGACTGTTGTCAAACATTCTGATGACGTTTAATCTCCGCTTTGGCAATATTAGTTTTTCGATTTTGCACATTTGAAAGCTTGTATATGCTTTAATTTTTAAACGTAATTTGCTAATTAAGAGTTATTTCATAATGTAATTCAGTAAATAATATTGATATTATGGTTAGAAGTGTTATTTTGTTAACAATTTTACTGCTATTTTTCTGGAATTTTTAAAAATTATTTGCACACGCAAAATGCACAGTTACGCAATTGTGCACGTCATTAAGCAATTGCTTATTATGTATGACTTCATAAATTTCTTTTCATTCCTATGATTATAATTCTGAGAAAATATATGCAATCATACACTGACAGCATCTACATCTTAATATGTCTTGGGCTTTGCTTAGAAAATCTATAAAGTAATTTAACATATCAATTCTATACATAGAGAACTGAAATAAACTTTGAAGGACTAAGAAATGAAGTTTGAAACTGAAAAATTGAAAACATAAGCTGAGAGGACAGCAATAAAAAGTAAAATTAACGACACAAAACTAAAGCTGTAAAACTATTTATTCGCTCTAAAAATTATTTTATTAAACAGACTGAGAGAGTAAACCTTTTTATGAAGTAATAAAAATTTATATGACTTGTGAAATTTCTGAGAAATAATACTGTATAAAAATATAATTTCTAGATATTTATGAAAAAAGAAGTCATCACTGAGGCATATATATTTTCCCTTGCTTAAACGTATGTAAATATGTTGCAGTTAGTTGAGAGGTTACAAAAAAATTATACGCTCTCCTTTTTTTCTGTTTTGGAAAACTAGAATTATAATAAAATGTTTATATTTCTAGTAGGAATTAATATGAGTACATAGTAAAATGAAACTTTATTTATTTATATATTTTGAAATATTATAATTTGTACTGGTTTGGAAAGAAAAAGCGTAACGAAATTTTAGAAACAGAGGGAGAAGGAATCTCCGAAAGATTTCTTTTTTTGCTTGATATTTTTTGTCAAAGTGCTTCAAAACGTTTTATAGAAATATTTCATTTGATATATAAGTAAAATATAAAATATGAAACAAAATTTCAAACTTAATAGGAACCAACTAGCAATAGAACCAATACAGAAATAGCTCCCTGCAATGTCTCTGCACTGCGGAATCTTTACGCCAATCGCTGCTCAGGATTAAAACAAAGACTTTCCGATCTATAAATACAGCTGCAGTTATTGCGTATAACTTTTCGCCTGCTTACTATGCCTAGGAAAATCACGTTTTTTCCATAAGCTTCTTTTTTTATTATCTAAAATGAAAACTGCGTAGACAGAAATTGTGGGGCACCTTAGTGTGGTGCCAATTTAAGCAAAAAATATGTTTCTGAAGAGTTTGTTACGTTCAAAATAAAAATGGTTTTAACAATCAAGCCAGTAGTGAATTTCTCTCCAGTCTTCTACGCAGCAATTTTTCTCGACCATGACTAAACAGTGATTTAGTTTCTCTTCCACAAAACTACAGCATCATATATATATATATATATGCATGCATGAGATACTCTGTGACAATTGGAGGGGGGAATTCTCTCGATCTTTCAAACCCTGACGTGCTGAGAGATGTATGTGAATTCTTTACTTTTCAGCTTTATCATTTTCATTAGTTTTTTTTTTCCTGGTTGGCACTGTTTTTGGTTTTGGTTTTATTATTTGCACTATGTATTTTCAAATAGATTATTTAGCATATTATCTCCTATGACTGACAAAAGTAGTTAGAATGCTATTGAAATTAAGTATAACTCATTAGCATATTTAAAAATTGAATCTTGAATAAATTTAAAATAGCAACATTAAAAAGGCATAGTTAATAGCATAGTTAAAATGTAATCCGTAAACCAAGTAATTATCGTCATTGACCAGAAATTACTTGACTTTTCAAGAGGAGCAACCTAACCTCCAATCAATTAACAATAATTAATAAATGCGAAAGTGTTTCGTCTTTTTCCTGAGTAAGAATTACGACAAAAAAGTTTTTTTAGTAAGATGAATTTAAGTTATGTAATTTTTGTATAAGTGAGATGTAGCAGAATTGCTAATTAGAATGCAGTAAGAAATTGGCTGTACAGTTAAGTTTTAAAATCAATCTTAAAATCGGGATATATTCTTATAAGAATGAGTTTTATTTTCTAACTTGAGAAAATTGTCCCCCGACACTTTCGCCTTTAATCATATTAACTGAATGCAAATTTTGTAAAAATAATGAACACAATGCAGTCTTTCTAAAAGCAACTAAGCAAGGAAGAAACTGTTAACCTTTGTTGAGGTTGCCTAAAATTACATTCCTCTAATTTTCCTTTACACGTAGAGATATCTAACGTTTGAGATATAATGTAAAAGCACTTCTTGTGAATTAGGAATCATTTTACTCAGGGTACAGAGACTCTAGCTGATTCTTCTACAGAAGTGAAACAAAATTTATTAGAAACGGACAATTTTTTAGCTTTTTAGCATTTTCTGTGACCATTAGTTTTTTTTAATAATAGGCAATTTAAAAATATTTTTCGTAATATTTCCGCAACGTTTTTCTAAACCTGTTAAAATTTCCGTTTTTAAAATACAGATGTGGAATATATTTCATTAGAAATAGTACTATACCTATAGTTTACGTACATCGTACTTGTCGTTAACAATGGTGTAAAATTGGAAATTGTGAGATAATAAAATATCATCTCTGGGTGTAGAAAAAAATATTAAAGTCTCAATAAATTTGTGCAAAACATAAAAGAAACAACAAAATTCGAAATTCAATATTCAAGCTTCGAGGTGCAGGATTATATGTGTTGAAAATTTTGCATCTTTAGAGAACACAGTGCGACGAACTTACATACTCACTTACAGAATTTTCATTTTATAACAACAGAACTATACCTCACTATTAGTTCCGCCTAAGTTCCAGAATGAAAGAGAAAATAAATATATACATAAATTGATAACTGATTTCAATATATTTTCCGCCTATTTTTCAACAAATGAAAAGAGATTAATCAATTCAAATTTCTTTATTAGAAACTGTAATAAAATGTATGTTTTTTGTAATTCACTTTTTATTCTCTATAAATTGCAGTATCAAGTTTAGAGCAGTTTTACATTGACCTTTTCTCTTCGCACATAGCAAAGTTTCGAGTACTGTACGGCAAATTCTAAGGTTATTCAATATTGGATCAACTTCCTTAAAATGCTTTGACAATGTTTCAACGGTTGAAATAATTTTTGCTAGTTGCTCAGTCGTTAATTTTTTGTGAAAGGCTTAAACACACTCGCAATTGTTTAAGTAAGTCATCTCCAGACTTTTGATCGAGTATGCCTAAAACGAAAATATTTATAAACTGCACTCCATATAATATAATATAATGTAATGTAACATAACGTAACGTAACGCAACGCAACCCGTGCATGCGCTTTAAAGCTGGTGCAATTATGAAGTTAAGCTCCCCAGATTCTAGTAAAAGTAGACACAGCGACCAATGAGACAACCTCACACTCACGTGATACACGACCATAACTCGCAAATGATGATGACCTACTTCTTTAGCGTATCCTAAAATATCACTTCGCATACCTCACTTTGAAGACCGCTGGTCTAAGTTGTCATCGGATTCTTCATAAACCGTCATTCATCTTTGTTAATAAGTGTTTCATTCTCTATTTCATTATTGTTCGATTTGATGCACTCAATAGCATTGACTGAATCAGATTCTTTGAAAACAACTTGCTGTAGAATTTCCATTATGCTATTTACGACTCCATGAACCATCGCAGCATGCTGCATACATTTACAACGAGTAACTCGAAAAAAATTCATATATATATATCATACTGCATAAAATAAATCGCACTTAAAGAGATTGGACTATATAAAGCGAAAAAACCGGTAATTTATGCATTAAAATAGTTTTAAGTACTGTTTTTTACTTCCTTGCACGACGGGAAAAGAAAGTATTGTAATCGCGAAAAATTTCGCGTATCATATTTCAACGAAAATATCCATTTTGACCCTATCGAATGCAATTTAAGAATGCTTTTGCCTGATATCTGTTTGTAAGGACAGAATAAAGGACTCTTTTTTCGCCAAGAAATTATAAAATTGATTTAAAATGAATTCTGAAGAGAATTTTCCTTGGCGTCTGTGTGAACGTACATACGTACGTATGTATGTATGTATTTATCTCGCAGAACTGAAAAACGAATAGCCTCAGAACGTTGAAATTTTGTATATAGGACTGCTATAACATGTAG
>KK113936.1:0-40828 GCA_000611955.2 Stegodyphus mimosarum
CTTCCTCTCTCCTAAAAATGACCAATATGGGTGAGCATTCTATCAATGTATCCCCACATAAGTTTTTGAACACATCAAAAGGTGTCATTTCGGAAACAGACCTAATATCAGTCTCTGAGGATGAACTTTCAAAAGAACTAGCTGAGCAAAACGTGTGTGGCGTACGCCGAATAAAAGTCCGTAGGGACGGGCAACTAGTCAACACAAAACATGTTATTCTCACTTTCTCATCTCCAGAGCTACCGAAAACCATTAAGGCAGGCTACCTAAACTGCCCCATAAGACCCTACGTGCCGAACCCATTGCGCTGCTTTAAGTGCCAACGGTTTGGCCATGCAAAGGCAGCATGCCGAGGAAACTTGGCGTGTGCTCGCTGTTCTGGAAGCGGTCACGAAAGTCAGGAATGTGTAGCTGATCCAAAATGTGTAAACTGTCATGCTGATCATCCGGCTTACTCACGCAACTGCTCTAAATGGAAAGAAGAGAAAGAAATACAGCATATTAAGATTACAAATAAAATATCCTATCCTGAAGCTAAGAAACAATTTAGCATGGGTCAGCCAAGAACAAATATCTCCTATTCTCAAGCCACTAAATCATATCGGTCAATAAGTACACAAACTTCGCATAAAATGTGTAGCTGATCCAAAATGTATAAACTGTCATGCTGATCATCCGGCTTACTCACGCAACTGCTCTAAATGGAAAGAAGAGAAAGAAATACAGCATATAAAGATTACAAATAAAATATCCTATCCTGAAGCTAAGAAACAATTTAGCATGGGTCAGCCAAGAACAAATATCTCCTTGTCTCAAGCCACTAAATCATATCGGTCAATAAGTACACAAACTTCGTATAGCACACAAAAAAGACACCTGAATCAAAAACAAATGACAAAGAAAAAATGTTCTGCCACCTCCTCCCAAACAGACAGCAGAAAGTTCAAAAATAAAAACACAAGAAACAGAGAGTTCAAAAAAGAAAATTAAAAGCTCAGAAAGCAGAAGCTCAAGCCGAAGCTCTATAGAAGGGATCCTTTCTGACTTTATTGAATCTGAGAGGGAAACAGATGGAGGCAAAGATCTCCCGAGAAATGTTCTGCCTAACAAAACAAAGAAACAGCATCGAAGCAATAAACATTCCTAATGGCTACTCTCATCTCGTGGAACTGCCGAGGCTTTTACCAGGGTATTGATGGTATTAAGCAGCTTATTAATAAACATCAACCCGTCTGTATAGCGATACAAGAGACATTCCTCAAACCTGGTAATTTTGCAAAGCTTCGCAGGTACTCAATGATAAGAAAGGATAAGACATTCAGTGAACGCGCAAGTGGTGGTGTCTGTTTACTTACATCAATCAATTGCCCTTCGAGTGCTCTCCCCTTGGATACCCCCCTCCAAGCGGTTGCAGTGCAGTTGAACATTCGGACACTAACAACTGTCTGCAGTATCTACATCCCGCCCAATGAGAGCATAGATCAAGGAGACTTGGAAAATTTAATTGTTCAACTACCAGTTCCGTTTTTTCTGATCGGTGATTTCAATGGACACAATCCCTTGTGGGGTAGTAAAGACACAAACCGACGAGGGAAGCAAATTGAACAGCTTCTCCACGACCACTGTCTCTGTATCCTCAATAGCACAGAAAGTACTTACTTCCATCAGCCAACAAGGACCTTTCATTCGATTGACCTCGCTATTGTTTCTCCACAGCTTTTGCCTTTCTGTTCCTTTAATGTCGAGAATTATCCATATAATAGTGATCACTTCCCTATTATTATAAGCATTACAGGAAATGGGAGTGTTTCTATCCCTAGAACACCACGGTTTCAGTTGGACAAAGCCGACTGGGAATCCTTTTTACATTATGCCCTCTTCACTGAAGAAATAGTGAAGAATGTGCACATTGACAAGGCTGTGAAGATCATTACAGATAAAATTATTCAAGCAGCTGATATATGTATCCCAAAAACGTCGGTAAAACTACCAAAATACCCAAGGCCTTGGTGGAATCCTGAATGCCAAGATGCCATTAGAAAACAAAGGAAAGCGTGGAGCATTTTTCGGCGATATCCCACAGGTTCAAATCTTATAATATTCAAAAGGGCTAAAGCAAAAGCTCGGCAGGTGCGGAGGAAGAGTCAGAAGAATTCCTGGACCTCGTATGTATCCTCAATTACCTCCTCTACTTCGAGTAAGAAGGTATGGGAGAGAGTCCGGAAAGCGTCCGGTATCTACAAAGAGCACACACTTTCCATCTTAAAGATAAGTGGTGAAGCAGTAACTAGTAGAGAAGGAATTGCCAACGCCATTGGACAGGCGTTTTCAGCCGTCTCAAACAGCAGTAACTATCCTCCTGAATTCATTTCTGCAAAAATATGCATCGAAAAACAATCTATTGATTTTAAATCTCCCAATACTGAACCTTATAATCAGGATTTTACTGTGCTTGAATTGAAAAGAGCCTTATCGCAGAGAAAAAATTCCTGTCCTGGTCCGGATGGTATTGCCTATTCTATGTTGAAACACCTCCCTTCTAAGTCACTGGCAGCCATCCTCTTTCTTTTTAATAGAATATGGAAGGAACAAGTCTTTCCAAATGCCTGGAGAACAGCTTTTGTCATTCCCATTGTTAAACCGTTAAACCGGGAAAAGATCCTACCAATCCGTCAAGATACCGCCCCATTGCTCTAACTAGCTGCCTTTGTAAACTCTTTGAAAAGATGGTCAATACTCGTCTGGTCTATTTTTTGGAGATAAATAATTGTATTTCCCCTTATCAAAATGGTTTTAGAAAAGGACATGCAACTGTCGTTAACATCCTACTCTTAAACATGTATACGTAGAGCGATCGTTAGAAGAAATCACTATATATCCATATTCTTTGATATAGAGAAAGCCTATGATACCACATGGAGGTACGGTATCCTTCGTGACCTATATAACAACGGTTTACGAGGAAACATGCCGATATTCATCAAACATTTCCTACAGGATCGGAAGTTTCATGTTAAGATAGGCCCTACACTATCTGACGTGTTCCATCAAGAAGAGGGTGTTCCACAAGGCAGTGTATTAAGTGTCACATTGTTTAGTATAAAAATTAACTCTATTTTAAAACAACTGCCTCCAACAGTCCATGGAATGCTGTACGTTGACGACCTGCAAGTCAGTTGTCACGGGGAAGACCTGAATGATATAGAGTGTAAACTGCAGACATCTCTCAATAGAATCATTAAATGGTCACAGGAAAATGGTTTTAGGTTCTCCACCCAAAAGACTGTGTGTGTGCACTTCTGTCGAAAGAAAATTCCTCACCCTGATCCCGAACTATATCTGCAAGATGTGCTGATTCCTGTAGAAAAGGAAATAAAATTCCTAGGAATGATATTTGACCATAAGCTTACCTTTCTTCCCCATATTACCTATCTAAAAAAGAAATGTTTAAAAACTATGAATCTTCTGAAAGTACTGTCAAATACTTCTTGGGGTGCTGATCGAAGCTCAATGCTTCTTATATATAGAGCGCTTATTCGTTCGAAACTTGATTATGGATCAGTCATTTATGGGTCGGCAAGGCCTTCGGTATTAGCCAAACTTGATCCGATACATCACCAGGCCCTTCGGATATGCACTGGTGCCTATAGAACTTCTCCAGTGGAAAGCTTGTATGTGGAAAGTAACGAGACCTCCCTGCGGTTAAGACGTGAAAATCTTTGTTTCAAGCACTACTTCAAAGTCTTATCACAAAGCGAAACTCCTACGCGGTCGAAATTGCTTAATGACCCATACTCCCGTTTATATCAGGCACGACCATCATGTGTCCGTTCTTTCGCCTTGCGGATGAGTGATTTAATAAAGGAGTATAATCTGACCGATATAAACGTACAGCTGGAGAACTTGTTTGGATTTCCTCCTTGGGAGGATTGGAGAATCCATTCTCTGGACACTTTTCGACACTGGGGTAAATCGCAAACTAATGAAACCATCTACAAGCAGATTTTTTGTGAACATAGAAGCAAATATAGGAAGTACATCCCTTTATATACAGACGGATCAAAATCTCAGGATCATGTTGGTGCCGCTTTCGTCACAGAGAAAAATATAGTGGGGGTCCGATTACATCCAGCTTGTTCTGTGCTTACTTCCGAGCTTACTGCAATCCATCTGGGTTTGACTTACCTTTCAAAACAACATTACATGAAGTTTATTATCTACACGGACTCCATGAGTGCCCTAATGTCTCTGGAAAATTATGCTCATCGTTCTCATCCAGTTGTAGCCAAAATCCTGAAGCTGAATAATACTCTAAAAAATCGGGGGTACCAGATTCTTTATTCGTGGATTCCTGGGCACGTTGCCATTAGGGGGAACGAGTTGGCGGATATTGCAGCCAAAACTGCGACCACAATGTACAATTCTCAAATTCCATTAACAGACATAAAAAAGTTTGTCAAAAGCAAAATTCTTAGTAAATGGCAGAGGCAATGGGATGACAAAGTCTATAATAAGCTAAGAAATGTGAAACCCTCCATTGAATATTGGCCGTGTACTGCTAATAGAAGGGAAGATGTTCTTTTGACTCGACTAAGAATTGGCCATTGTCGCCTGACTCACGAGTATCTACTGAAAGGAGAAGAGAATCCCTGCTGCCCAAACTGTAATGCAAATCTGACAGTACGCCACATCTTGGTAGAATGCCAGAGTTTTAATTATTTTCGACTAAGACACTTCAGTTGTACAGAATTGGATTTAAGAAATCTAATTGGAAAAACTCATCATCGTAATCTGTTTCTGTTTTTAAAAGATATTGGCTTTTATGGTAGACTATAATTTAGCTTTTATTGTAGATTTTAATCGGTTTTTAGTCACTTTTTACCTATACTAGAAGATTTTACAAATGATTAACTGCACTGTGACCATGTGTCTGGCGCAGATAACCTTGACAGGTTTTGTGCCAAAATTACAAAAATCCAATCCAATCCAATCCTGTATGACTTTGCCACATAGACCATTCTTTCGATTTCATTGATTTATCTAAACAAAATTGAGCCGCCTCCGGCCTTACTTGATATATAGGTTAAAACTCATTAGTAGTTGACACCTTGAACCGAAAGTACTATCTTGATCTTGATCTGCATTTAATAATTATAGTAACAGTTTTTTTAAATGAAAGAGTTTTTTAATGAGCCAATTGATCTTTAAAATCCTTCCTATCCGCTTTTTGCTTTAATGTTTGTATTTTGTATAAAAACTTTAAAAATATGAAAAAAATCAAAAAATATAAAATTACAAAAAAGGTATTTAAAAACTAATTTTTCATATTATTAATCTTAACTTTTTACCCTAGCTCTCGAGTGTAAGTGGCTTCCTCTAGTGTGCATCAAGTAAATTAACTTATGCATTTTCCCTATTTCTGCTCACTTTATTATTGAGGAGGTAAATGGTTTTGAACCATAGGATCTCCTTAATACAAAATCATTGGCATTGGAGTTTTTTTTACATTTAAGCCATTTTCGAATTTTACAGATTCGAAGGATTTCATAAATTATTAAATCAGCAATTCTGTTTCAATCATTTTACTTCGAACATCTATCTTAAAATATTTCAAGTGACATAATAGATCACCGTATTATAAAGAAGAATGTATAATCAAAGCAAATTGTAGTAAATGTAACAACAGATACATTTTTGAGGATTTCATAAACAGAATTATTACAGAAATTTTATTAGGTATTACAGAATTCAGTTTAAGATCATATCCTGCACTTTTACAAGTGCATATCCACATTGGCTTAATGCCAAATTTTTAAAAGACGAATTATTTATATTGTGTGAGAGTTACAAACCGTGACTCTCTAAATCTGTAAAATCTTTCCTCTCCGCTTTTTGCTTTTGTGTTTTTATTTATGTTATACAAGTATAAAATACCAAAAAATGTTTTAAATTTAAAAATACAAAAAAGTTATAAAAACCATAAGAAACCATGATTTTTTCCTATACCTAAATTCTCTCGAGCTAAAGTGGCTTCGTCTAGCTTGCATCAAACTAACTATTAATGCAATTTTCCTATTTCTGCTCACTACTTAAATATTTTTATGGAGATACATGGTTTAGAAACAGTGGCGGCGCGTAATAAGTACTGTGGAACTGCAGCAGCCTCTATTTCCACTTATTATTATTTTTAATATTTAATATAATGTGCCTCTTTTCCTTTAGTTCTTTCTTTATACTTCTACAATATATAATCCTCAAACTAAATGTCAGTAGTCATCTTCCAGTTTACGAAAAAAGTACGAATGTGTTCGTATGGAACTGCGAGCTAGTTCCCGCGGCGTGGTGTTTGGTGTTCTGCGCATGCGCACACAGAAAGCAGCACGCCAGCCAGGGAGAGAGAAGAGCACTGTCGCTCTTGCAGTGCCGAAGTTCTGGAAACATGATTTCTTTTTACTCCCTGCGTGTGGTATTTGGCTGTTCTGCGCATGCGCACTTAGGAAGCAGCGCAAGAGGCCGAGAGGAAGAAGAGCACTGTCGCTGTTGCAGTGCCGAATCTGGAGTGCCGTTAAGAGGTGTTTATTTTTTTTTATTCCGGGTGTGCTGTGTTTAAAAATCATACACCGTATTCTTCTTGGTTAGATTATTTTTCAGCTATTCTATTTGATTCATTTTCTTCGGTTCTTTTATTTTACAGAAAACTTTAACCATGTCCTTACATCCTCAAGTAATAAATTCTGTGACTGTAAGTGCATTATAAACCTCTACAGCAGCAAAATTGATTTACTGAAATTCATTCAACATCAAATGCAGATCAAACTATTGCAGAGGCAACAGGAATTTTAAAATATTTAAATGATGTATGAAAATGATGTATGATTTAAATGAAATATTTAATTTCAAGTTTGGGTTAGAGCTTTTTTTATCAGATTATGCCTCATTTTGCAATAATATATAACCAAATGCAATTCATAGAAATTAGTGTGTTTAAAGTTAATCAACGTACAAGAAATTTCAAAACTGCTATTTTAGAATTAAGGAACTGAAAGTACTGTGAGAATTCTTCAAAGACACTGATGGCTGAAGCTAAGGAAATATGTGTATATGTATTGACATGTATTGATATAATGGACAAATATTCTTCCACTAAACCCTTAGCAGCTGCTAAATTATTCAACAAGAAATGCTTCGCTAGTTTTAGGAATGAACATCCCGCAGAAGAAATAGTACTGACCACTGAAGCATATCCAATGATTGACAAAGAAAAGCTTGAAATTGAACTAAAAGTATACTGCTGTAGGTCTGATATTCATGAATACTGCAAATTAATTGAGCTACTGAAATTATCTTGGAAAATAATTTAGATGATGTTGTTAGTGAAATTATGAAACTGATAAAAATTATCTTAACAGTTCCCATGACTATATCAGAGGCAGAACGCTGCTTTTCAACATTGAAAAGAATGAAAACTTTTCTAAGAAGCACTATGAATTCGGAAAGACTAAATGTGTTTGCAGTGCTTTCAATTGAGAAAAATTTCCTCAGTTGTAATTCAGAGACCAAGGAGAAAATTATTAATCTTTTCGCGCAAATTAAAACAAGAAGAATGGATTTCATTTGTAAATGAATAGATAAAGATTTGACTGTAACAATTTAGGTTAAAGTAATTAAGAAATGTTTTATTTTTCTCTTGTAAGATTTCATGGAAGTTTCAAAATAAAATTTCTTTTTATACATGGTTGTTTCCGTTTACACAATTTTAAAACAAAGGTTAAAATTTTTTGGAACAGCACCCTCACTAATTTTAGCTACGAACCGCCACTCTTTAGAACCATAGGTACTTCGAATTGCTTAACCATTGGCATTGGCTAAGATTAATAAGCGTTTATATCTTAGGCACAATTCAGTTTTATTTGTTATGAAAATCTTCTTATAGCATAGTTCAGATATAAACAGTTATACTAATAAATTATTCTTCTTTCTAAGCCCTGAAGAAGATTGTTCAGTAATATATTTATACTGGTAGACTTAATGTAGCGAACTTTAAGATTCGCCCATAACGTTCTGAATGTTGCTGCTGTTTATATATAAAATTAATTTACATACAGGATCTTTTTTTAATTTTAGAAAAATAGGGAACAAGCAATTCAAATAATGCTTTCAAATAATTCAAATAATGATTAGTTTCTGATAAGCTAATTTAACAATTCTTCCATATTCAATTTTCTCAAAAATTTTTAAATAGATTTTCCAGCATTACGGTAATTTCTCTTCATTCAGAAATTTCCTGCACTCATCATTTTAAGCACAATAGGCGATCATTACTATTTGCGCTCTGTGTAAATCAAACATATTAATATATGAAAAAATATACATTTATTTAGTTATCGCGTTTGAGAAAATAATTTACTGGCTCAGTCCGAAATTCAGCACCATAGGCGGTTTCCTGAGCAACTGTGCTTGAAACTTGCCTTGATCACGAATTTGAATTGTTGCTGATACTAATCTCACTTGTACGACTAATGTTAGCGCGCGCCCACGACATTCATCGTGGCAAGGAATCATACGCGCATGTCGTTGTCAAAAGCCTTGAGCACCATATAGGTGACAGCCCGACTTCAGCTCAGTTCTGGGCCCGATTCTGAGAGGGAACACCCCGGGACGGACTGGTTCGAAGGCCCCCACCAGCAACCTCTAGAGATAACTTTCGGCTCGCTGCATATTTAGAGTGCCCCATGCCGCAGAGATACTATACATTAATAAACATCCATGACGTCTCCAGGATTCAAACCTGGGCCATTCGGTATGGCAATTAGCGGCACTAATCGCTATCTCGATTAAACGACGGATTCGAACTTCTTATAAGAATGAGTAATAAGCATTCTGATCAGTAATTTTTGAGATCATTTGAAAAACAGGAAATGTTCGCAAAAAACTCTGCCTTCTTTTCTTCATTTTTATATCAACCAATTTAAAAAAAAACTATATTTACCTATTATCCAGTCGACTTTGAAAGTTGGCGACCGTCGAAAAATGAAGTTTGCTAGAGATCTTTAAGTTGCGCGAAATTTTCTTGCTGAAATAAACAATGAGTATTCTACTATACTTAATTTCCTTTGCGTTCCATAACAAAAATTTCGTCGGTTTCTACTATTTTATTACCTCCTGCGATTTTACCAGAATGTATTCTCGTAACATTATGAGTACGAACTTCTTTCAAGTAATTAAACTCAGGAACTTCTTTCAGGTAATTCAGGTAATTCCAATCTGTTTTTTCAGTTATACCCCAGCTGCTCCTTTTACCCGTTTAACACATGCTAATAATTTCGACCAGCTGTAAATAAATCAAAATGCAGTCACAAATATTGCATCGCTATTGTTTATTTGTTTGCAAGTAAAGAATCACATTTTTTGTTGTTGTTGTTGTTGGTAGGCTTTATAACTTTGAAAATATTACACTGCTTGTTGTTCTATAGAAAGCAGGTCTCAAATTTTAATCTTTCTTTCAAAATTCAAGAAATAATGCCGCAATAACAGTTAATTGTATCCTTCTTCATAAAACAAAATGCGGGTTATTGTGAATCCAAAGCGCAATGTTATGAGTACGATGTCACGCTTATCTGTAATTGGAGCTAACTCGTGCAACTTGGCGACGGTTTCACGGTTGACCGATAATAACGCAAGTACCACAAATTTATGCGTCTATTAGCCAGCTTAAAATTTTGTTACTGTTCTTTTATAAAGCTTTACATGTATTTTAATTTGTTGATTTAGATGAAGATCTTTTCATGTTTGCATATATGTGGAAAATTCGAAAATACCCTTAATAGTAATATAATTCTAATATAAAAATAGCCAGATCTTTCCTGATTTGAAATAGCTACAAATAATGCAACGAAGTTGTCTAACCATGTAAAAATTCTGCAGTTGCCAAACAACTGAAAGGACTAAATAACATTTCTTTAACATCGTAAACTAACACTATAATTTTCTTGCATTGTGTAGTTTCAAAAGTATCTTTTAGCCCTCTTTAGTACTTACTTTTATATTGGTTATTATATTACTAATAAAGATGAACGAAGTTTAAATGTTTCTTTCTTTCAGAGACAGATAAAAAGTTATGTATTAATAACTAAAGTTAATTAATCTTTTGAATTAAGTCCTTTAAATTTATCTCAGTTTCATTTTAGGCCTATGTTCCAAATTTCAAGACATGGTCTTCCACTTAGTCCTTTAAAAAAATACGTAACCAGGGAATGCAACTTACTAAGAAGTTCAGACATAAGGACAAATTAGCCTTTAAAGCCGATTGTTTTAAAAGCTTGAATAAAATATGCTGTAAAATGTAAACCTCAAAAAAAAATCGCCTCTAGACCTCAAAAGTAACAATAAAATTTGCGCTAAATTAGATGGTAAACAACGTCTATTCTTCCCTTGTTGCTCGATAATGCGATGGCATGCAACTAGGGTGAGTTCTCCCACTTTCCGACATTGTGCAAGAAAATGAAAGCTCCTTCTTTTTGTTTGAGTAAAATATTTTGTAGACTAATGCTGTGTCTGTGTACGAGAAGAATAGCTCCCGGCACTGTATCTGGTGGGTGGCGGTCGCTATAGCAACAGGGTTAGTATATTTCAAATAGGGGCGTACCAAGATTTGTCAAGTCATCTTTAAATGAGCCAAGATAGCAAACTGAAATGTAAATCTTCAAGGCAGCCCTGCGGAAAATGGGTCAAGAGTCGTTTCTACGGCAACAGACAGCTGCAGACTAACTGGCGAGAGCTTTTCTTATGATAGACACTCTGTACTCACTACCGTGCATACTCCTCTGTGGTGCAACAATGGGCGAAGACAGAGATGTCGTCATATTGGGCAACTGTCGCCCAGACGGTATAGTG
The DNA here is from genome assembly GCA_000611955.2 of Stegodyphus mimosarum. NCBI lineage: Eukaryota > Metazoa > Arthropoda > Arachnida > Araneae > Eresidae > Stegodyphus > Stegodyphus mimosarum. The sequence continues at coordinate 10,894 of KK113936.1, forward strand.
GTTAGGGGATCCTGGCTGCGATACAGAAGAGCCCGGGTTGGGATCTCGGAGAAGACATAGATGTAAAATTATGTGTCCCTTCATAGGAGGTAGGTGCCTCCACAATAAAATAGCCACCATTTCTGCCCTTAGAAATGGTGTCTATTTCTTCCTTAGGAGGCTCCAGGAGTGGCCAATATCGTTACAGGCAAGTGTCCGCCATTGGAAAATAAAATATGTTGGGGAAATCGCTTAGTTCTGAATTTCTCACTTCAAAACGGATTATTCAGTGCATAGCTATAGATTAAAAGTAACTAAGAAAATTCTATGCGGGAAGTCGATGTCCCTGATTAATGTCATATTAATAAAAGGGGAGGAAGAAAATAACATAAAATATTAAAAAGTTCATAAAATAATCTCTCTAAAATAAATAGCATTTCCGTGACGGCTATCTGTGGTTATCGAATAATAAAGTAGATTTGTCTACAGAAGATAAATTTGTAATTACTGCTATCTGGTTTTTCCCAATTTTTTTTATTTATAGAAGAGTTCAATAGATGGCAGCATCAGCAATGCAATAAAAAATTTGATGCTGTTGCGAAAAACTAATTTTTTCACCGTAGTAGATATGATGCAAATTATATTTCATATATTCTGCATAATTTATTTCATGAAATAATTAATAATCTAGCGCCTGTTAATTTATGTAACCACAGAGCGCATTGCATGTTCCCTTGCATTTTCTTTCCACGGTTTCGATTTAGTGTATGTTGTATAAAATATAAACTTGCACATTTTAAATCAATTTTTATATTATTTCATTATTTTTTCTCAGAAAACGGAGAATAAGGAAAGAGCCTAAAGAATTCTTATTGGTATTATTGCAAGAAGTTAGATATGACCAAACTGAAAAAAATTTACTTGGTTAGAAATTTAGCAATTAACTATGCGAATAAAAAGTAGAATTAAAATACTGAGTTCTTTTAAAAGATGAGAAAAATCATTCCTTTTTGAGAGTCATTCCATACTATTTACAGTCTGCTCCTTTAACAAGTTAATTTTAGAACTGCTTAAAAGATTACGCCAGCTCATTAATTCTTTGTAATTGTGACGTGAAAAGTTTACATTTCTAGTTTATATTTTATTTTATTTATTAAATAATAATTTTTTAGTTAAAATCGCTTCAGTAAATCGTATATTCTAAGAGAAAGAAATTTAGCTGATATAGTTAAATTTTACAATCACCCTCTGTAATAGTTTGTTTTAGAATATACTAAGCTAATGATGAATAAGTTTTATTGGCTCATCCATACATAAGACCTTTTTTCGAAACTAAAAGTCCGCAGCATTCTTTATTTATTTAAATATGAAAAATGAAAAAAGATATTGAGATCCATCTCTCTAAATTATTTGTAGCTTTTGAAATTTATAATTGAAAGTACACACATAAATAAATAAAATGTTACACATTTTAAAACAGACCCTTAAGCAAAGGTGCTCACACATTTTGGGGATGTTAGATCGCCTTTTAAGGGTGTTACAGATAATACTTTCATATTTTGTTCAAAATAAATTAAATAATTGTTTGAAAATTAAACTTGCAACATTGGTGCTTGGGTAAAACATTTTTCCTGCACATGCGCCGTAACAGATTTACAGTGTATATTGTAAGTGTTAATCAAATTTTGCAACGGAATATAAGCCAGTTAATCTTGAGCGCTTTCTCTAATGCTTCTGTGTTCGTGTTTTCATTTTTCTTTGTGTGATAATGATTTTGAAATCTAGGGTGTCAAAAATGGAGCCTTCGTCATCCTTTTATTCTTTATTATATGAAGTTATGTACGATATATATAGTCCTTAAACTATAAAATGAAAGCATTCACATAAACAATTTATATGCCAAAATATTTTACCTACGGTATTCAAATTCTATCAGCAACCTTCCTCGCTGCCTCAGAAAGAGATTTTGACCAAGCAAGAAAAAGAAAGGGTTGCCATAATATTTGACATCCTCTGAACTCCATTATAAATTTCAAATATTGCACATCTAATAAGTAGAGAGCAAAATTATGTTACATTACTTATCTATTGTTATTGTTACGGATTTAGCTATTGAATTAGAATTGTAATTAAAAGTGTCTTATTTTCCCGTGCAACGCAGCGCGTGACGAGATTTAAGAGAAAGCTGAGCTGAAATAATAAAAATACAAGAGCGCGTACATTCAATATTTAATAAATAGATATCTCCTGACTGTTTTTGATAGCCAGAAAAATCGAGAAAATACCAGAATGATTTTGTGATGATTAAAAAGCTTATAAAAGCTGGATTAAAACATCACAGCTCATTTGGTGTTGTTTTAAGCGAACTGTTGTTTACTTAGTGCTGTTCATGATTGTAGAGAATTCGCTGTGAGATCGAATTAATTTCTCTGTATTTTGAATTTGAGTTCTATTTATATTCTAGTAGTTTAAAAATATAACTGCTGTGAGATATTATGATTTTATACGAATATCTCTAAGGAAATATTTCAGTATTTTGTTTTATTTCTTGTGAAAAGAATAAAGTTTATTAACTTTTTATTTTATTAACTTCTTGCATTCAATCCATTACGAAACCGTACGCACGCAACAATTTTTGGCGTCAAGAGTGGGGTTGAAGGCCTTTAACTAGAGCGATGGAAGAACAATTTAGAGAGCTCGGCACTGCTTTTCCTGCATTCCAAGAAAGGATGAAACCAAAGAATTTGCATTTAAAAGGTACCCACTACTTACTTCATCGACATGGTCTGGTAACCAAAATGTAACCTCCAAAGAGAAAACGTCCTTCACATTTCAGTGGAGATCATCAGCTGGATTTGCAGAAGCGCTCTGGAAAACGCAATTTGAATTTCATATATCTGCCCAGTAGAATAAAAGATATAGAACTGTCCCTTTTTTTTGGCAGTGTGCACTTAAAATATATAGTTTAGAACTTAGTTTCGTGTGTTGTAGCTCACCATGTCATTATGCTCAATATGTACATTGCAAATGAAAGAAATGGGAAATTTATATACATGAAAACATATTTTACAATATTTCATAAACAGCGAAATTTAAGTAAGTTCATAATTCATATTAATTGCTTTTAACTCAAATGTACTAACTTTAAACAAATAGTTCGGGTATTAATTAAATAAATAGTGTAGTTTTAAGGTTTTGTAAACTAAAATTTGAATGAATAGTAAAACTCGGCTGATTTTAAAATTCCGTCGGGAGCAATAACTTTCGAAACACGTTCGGACGTATTGAGTCGGAGAGGCACTTCTTGATTTACTTAACCTTTTTATACATAAAATGCTTTTCTTACAAAAATAAAATTCAATCCATTACTATTAAACTTCCATTAAGTTATAAAAATACTTAACGGACAATACAATAATAAAATCTTTAAAAGGAAAATAATTATATTAAACAAATTTTGTAAAATAACTTTTATAAAGCTGTTGTACAAGACTAATAACTACTACAAGTATTACTTAATTAAACTATAACATAAGTATAATCTCTCATTCATCTGATTCATTAGGAGATATCTCTCCTTCTCTCTTATAGCAAGGAGGGCACATGAAAAAAGCATCTGAGAGGCAGATTGCTGTGTGAAACGTTTTGCACTTATATTAGCTTAATCTTCTCTTACGAGTATCCAAATAGCATGTTTCACATTTACGTTATTTTGGAGGTAATTGTAGCTCATCGTAATTTTGAGGTTATTATTCTAGATTGTGAGTGTATCTCTTTAACTTTTGATTTAAGTGTACTGTCATCCCAATAGACATCACACTTAAATGAGCAAGTTGTCCATGTACAAAATCACTAGACAGTTGTTCTATGAATAACCTTGCTTTAAGAGCTGTGTACCCATTAACTACATGTATGATCTGAGAATTGATTGAAGCAATGTTTAACTTTGCAAAAGAGATTACCACGGGCCACCATTTTACATACCCAGGGAAATTATATGAATCGCACATTTTATCTACAATATCTATTCCTAACTTGGTTTAACTATAGAAATTGTTTATGTCTGGTTTCTGGTTTTCACAGTAGAAAGATCAATAGCTAGGTCCTCATGCAATGATGATACAAGAAGAACATTTTTGTTTTTTCTTGGAATGTAGGATACCAAAACATTACCATCACTACTGAAGCTAAAATTAATGGAGTATTGTGGTCTGGCTTTGTCCCAAATAAAAGTCAGTATTTTTCTTTAATGTTACCTTCTTCGCTTTTCTCTTATTCTGCCTCTGATCGCTCTGCACGTACCTCTACACCTTCTTCTGAATTATAGCTTTCGAGATCAAACACTTCATCTTTGACATCCTAATTTTCATCACCTGATGCCTCTAATAAAAGGTGAATTTCTTCAAGGTTTTGAGGGTTTCTCAAATCAAACATTTTTTTAAACATTTTCAAGCCGGAATTAAACAAATATTTATAATGTTGTTACGAAAATGTCTGCCAATTTTGTAATAAGCAATATTTTAAATTGTTAAAACATTTTACACTTTATGACATGATTAGGCACAATGTGCTTGAAAACACACAGCCCAAAAACACATTGTGTTTTGTATATAATCATAAAATATTGTATTATACGAAATTGCAAACCCAAAAATGTGATACAGTATGAAGAAATCACAGAAAACAGACTTGTCAAATTGCAACGCGATCGGATGCAATGAGCTTATGAAATCATTTATCTATCAACTGGAAATGAAGAAATGTATTAACACCTTAACTGCCGCGGGCGTATATATACGCCTTGCTCAGCCGATGCGTTAGCTGCCCGGGCGTATATATACACACTTTCGAAATGCTATCATTTGCTTTGCGCTGCTACCAGTAAAATTATTCGCAGACCTTTAGAATGCAACACCACAATGAACTTGATGAGTGTGTGAAGGAGGATACTATTTCAGAGAAGGGGGAAGACTTGGAGAAGGGGATGCTTCTGAAACGGTGCAAGTAATGACTGCTCAGTTGTTGGTGATGTTTCTGTTTGAATGAAACGCATTTTTTATTGCGTGCCTTACTCTTGCTGATGCCAATGCAGTTGCTAGTCGAAGACTAATCAGTCAAATTAAGGGAAACTCCATCCCGGAATTGAACTGTGGTAGAGTCATAGCGACTATCATAACCAGACTTAGGACAAATCACTTAAAAGGGATGAGGATTTCTGCAGGCGGACAGCGTAGTTACACCAACATTTGTCCTCATTGCCCAGATAACATCCCACTGTCTCGCTATCACATTTTCAGCTGCCGAGCAATCCAGGCCAAACCATTTGGCATCGCCATTGAAGACCCAGTGGACCTACTTTATACTGATAGAGCTGCCGAAGTTGCAAAAGCTGTCTTCGACAGCTTCGGAGGTATACAATTGCACATCATCATAGACACGACATCATCATCATCATTGAGTGTCTGCCGTTTTTGTTTACTCTTTGTAGTAGGTGCTTTTTCAGGAATATCTACGACAGTGAAATAGATAATTACTTTTCGTCATCTTCAGGATCGGACACCTCAGAATATGATATTATGTTAGATGAAGAGGATTGTGACTATTTTTCGAAAATGCTCGACGTTGGGTACGACTTGATATGAAAAACCTGCCAATGCCGCCTCCACGCTTTCCATTTAGGTATACTGATTTTACAAGGTATAACACTGAAACCCGACATTAGACTTTACTGGTTTAAAAATAAATTGATCGAAACTCCATTTTTGGGGATCTTTTATATTCTTTTTTTTATTATACATCTTTTTTATTATACAAACGTCATTTTTATTATACTTAAATCGTTTTTATTATACTTTTACTCTAAACATTAAATTTTCTATCTTAATTTTTTCTTTTATTCTTTATTTTGGGAAAGTAAACAGGTTTTAGACAGCAAAACTTGTACTTATTTTCCTCCTAATAGATCGCATAACTGCGCGCACCTGTGTAAAAAACGGTGGCACTGGAGAGTGAATCTTGTACGTTTTCCGCGGCAGTTAAAGGGTTAACTGACTGACCTTACAAAAGCCAGTGGCACTAGAAGAAGGGAAGCTAACTGGATGGAGAAGCACTTACGACGTTTGAAGGAGGCAGGGCAAACAAAAGTTCTTGAGGTGTGCCTAGCAGATGAAATGCGGCCAACACAGTGTTAAAAGAAAAACATTATAGTACTTACGTATTAGCGCTATCACTTTGGCGCAACTTGGCAATTTTTTACAGATAAAAAGGAAAAGTTTACTTAGCGGCTGCAATTTGGTAGTTTTCGCGAAACGTTTTTAAAAAGATTCCCAAACTATCGATATTTATCGGAAGTCGGCATTATCAACATATGGAAAGAAGACTAAGTTTAGCAATTTAAAATGCAAATTTTAACCATTAAATAAGTATTATATGATACCAAATCTTTGTGCAGTTTTCTTATGCTATTTTTCTCTCCAAGTACGCAGCGATTGTCGCTTAGACAAAAGTAGAGAATTCCAGAGGCCCAGCATCATGCGGATCTCGACAATACCGACTACCTATTAAACGTATCTCCTCGTTGTTTCCTTTAGGAAATTTGATGCAGAATTCCCTATTCCTGCAGAAATTTTACCGCAGTTTCTTCCGTTTTTGACAAATTCCACAAGCGCATATTTTTTTGAATTTCAGGCAAAACGTGTTACAATTTGATTTTAAAAACCTTTTAAAACTTGGATTACAACAAAAAGAACATATACAAAAATGGGGATGTTGCTTGACTGAAAGGTTGTTATCTGCATGGTTGTCTGGATTGTCTGGAGAGTGCTTATGTACATGTTTGCCAGATTTCGACACTATCTGAAAATTTGGTGTTTTCTTCTAAGGTGCGATAACATGTAAGTACCACACTTTTTATAAAACTGTAAATAATAATAGCTCTACATGCAAAGTTTGAGGAAGAGTTGAATAATCCACAATAATTTCCCAGTGAATTGCAATGTATTATACCTTTTTCAAACGAATTGCTTGACGTCATGGAATTCTTGAGCTTACAATTTTGTGACTAACAAAGGTTAAACTAACGTAGTACCTATTTTAGAATTACTTCCTATGAACAAAATACACGTCTGAGAACTTTGCAACTAGCAATAGAAAAAATTTATATTTTTAAAATTATTTACTTATTACCACACACACCAAGTTTTAAAATTAATTAAAATTAAAGTTTAATTTTGGCAAAATGTCTGATTTTTATATTAAATTGTATTAAATGTCAATTCGCAAGATGATAACGTTTAAAAAGATTTTTTTCCTAGTATAAGAATATATGAATATCTCTAAATTTCACCTAAAATTAAACTAACACCAAAAGCTTCAAAAATTGTGTGGGAAAAAAAAGAAAGAAAGAAAGACTAAAAATACAACTGCAAATGTTGGCGCTCTTTTAGGCGCGATTATGTCCATCTGAGTGTTTTAACTTTTTCCAGTTTCTTTTAGTCTGGGCGGAACTTAGGCTTAAGGTATCGTGGTTCCCTAAGTGCTCTCGAATAGAATACTAGCTTTAAAAATATTTGCCAAATTAAATAATAATTTGATAGCAGAATTAAATAATTAAACCTAGTTTGTACCTTCTGAAACCTACAGTACATTACTACAGTAAAGAATTTAAAACTTCGTCTTCGTTTCATTAGTCAGAAAACAGTAAGCGAATTCTTTTTTCATATATTTGTACCTGGTGCAAGAATGTTTCTATTAAAATCCTTCCGACCTTTTCTTTTTCTACAGCGTGCTTAACCAACTCTCATTTTCAAGATGATCTCAATCTCTTTAATCTGTGAAAGTCATTTTTATTCTTCATTTTACTATATTTTAAACAAGGACCAAAATATAATTGTGATTTCCTTAATTTAAAATAAATAATGTCTAATATACCTTCAGCTTAAAATATTATTACCAGTACTTTATACCTACGATGTGTGTTGTTATCCATGGAGATAAAATGGGAAGTTTTACTTCAACTTTTTTTTTTACAAAGAACTTACTGATTTTGGTGAGAGTTAAAGCAGATGTATCTACTGAGTGTAGATAAATTTAAAATTCACGAAAATACCGTTACATATTGCACAATCTGTAGCATTTTAATTTATAATAAAGATTATTACATAGGTATACAGTATATAACAATATAATTTATAATATAATTTATTATGTTGGTTGCTTTTGGAGTTAAATTAGTTCCACTCTGAAATTCTGATAACTTGTTCTCTAATATCTTAAAGTAAAACAACGATAAGATAAATAAACAGATTTATGACCAGTTACTTGTTTTTTAAAACCATTGAATTAATAAATTTAAATTGATGATTAAATATAAAGCAGGAAAATTTAGTTATACATTTTTTGTAGCTCTATCATATAAAAATTATTTATAAAAATGACGTCTAATGGTAGTTTCTCTCAGTGTTTATTTTCACATGTTAATTCTGATTTCTCATAGTGTCCAAAAAATTATAAAGATGTTTCACGTAACGCAAGATCTAACGAAGGTGTTTAAAGAAAACTAGTATCATATGTCTTCGAATTTAAGATGTTATCAATTCTAAAGTGCACTCCTTAATTTTACTGTAAAATAAATCGACTCTTCCAAGACTTTTCGTAGTAAATAAAATAAATAAAATGGAACGCTTAAGTACATATAGATCGTGGTTCGTTATGTGTTCCATTTCTTACACTAATATTATACATATTTAAATAACTGTCTTAAGGAAAAACTGTTGCTTATGAACTAATTAGTAATTTTGTAAAATATGCCAATTTATCAATTCTAAAGTTCTTTTCGATTTAGTGACGTACATATGGGAAGAAATATACTTCAGAAACGAAGAAATACATTATTAAATAACATGTACAGGGTGCTTCACAGGATAAACCGAAATGTTTGCTTAAATAACTCTTAAACAGTTGAAGCTTGTGACGTGCAGTTGTACACGCATGCGCAGACATCCAAAGGAAACTTATTTACGGGTCCTGGTTAGTTCGAAGAATACTTTAGTTTCGCCAAAATGTACTGATATTCGAATAATGTGATTTTTTAGACAGAACGCTTTACCTTTGTGACTATTAAACTGCCAAAGCACTCAAGAAATGGTATAGCACTTTTAATAGTAGGCCAGCTATCTTCAAGTATGGTAACATCATTAATTGCCAAGTTTGAACGAACAGGCTTAGTTGTTGATGACAAGGTGGCCATGGAGACAAAACAAAAGACAGCAAGGCCGCCCGAAAAATCTCCACTGTCGAAACAATGATGGAGAAAGAGCCATCAACATCAACTCGACAATTGGACGTCAATGCAGCCACAGCATTAGGAATAGCCAGAAAAGGACTTGATATTTTCAATAAAAATTTTATTTAGGACAACCCCTCGGTTCAGATGTTGTTGAAAAATGAATGGAGTTAGCCGAAATCATTCTCCAAATGATCAACACATTTCATCTCTGCCGATATGTTTTTCTCCAACGATTCACACTTCTTGTTGAAAGACTATGTCAGTCGTGAAAATTATCAGATTTCAAGTAACGAGAAGCTAGAATTTGTCTCTGTCAAGTGTCTTCAGCCAGGAAAGGTGTGGTTTGGGTGCTGATGCATTTTAGGTCCGTATTTGTTTGTCCAGACTATGAATTCTGAATGCTATCTAAACTTCTTGAGAGCGAAGTGCATTCTTGATACCTACCACGAGCACTACTTTCAAAACGTATGTTTACATAGGGTTTGTCAGGGTGGAACACCTCCACGTTTAACAGTCGTCCTGAAACTTTCTCAGACGTCACTACAACAATCATGTCATCGCAAGAGCTTCTCGAATCGCTTTAGCGATGGAAATTTTTGGACCAGCTATAGTCCTGACTTAACCCTACTATACTTCTTTTATTGAGCTATGTTAATTATCAAGTGTACAGAGATCACCCAAGAATGACAGGAGGGCTGAAAACAACGATAACAAGTGTGATGAGGTCGATTCCAATGGATCAACTCAAGCAAGTTATCGCGAATATCGAGCAGGAATTTCCTTTCGTTTGCCACCTCAAATGGTAAGCATTTTTAGAAACTCATCCTTTAATTTCCTTCATGTGTAAATCCTGAAAATTTCAAATAAAAATCGTTTTCCGTTCAAGTTACTCGATGTTTTCTTTTTCTGTATCCTACGAAGCATCCTTTTATATTAAATGAAAATGTTTATACACAGTCCAGTCACATTAATGTGACCATCTGTCAAAAGCCAGAATAACCACCTTTCGCAGAGCTGACTGCTGCGAGACGTGCAGGAAGAGAGTCACATAGGTCCCTGAAGGTGTTCTCTGGGATGCTGAGCCATGTCGACTCTAATGCCGTGGCCAGCTGCGCTAGATTACGCGGTTGAGGATCCATGGCGCGAACAACTCGATCGAGATGGTCCCACAGATGCTCGATTGGGTTTAAGTCAGGTGAGTTTGCTGGCCAGGGGAGGACGGTAAACTCATCCTGGTGCTCTTCGAACCACGCACGTACACTGGCAGCTGTATGGCACCTCGCATTGTCCTGCTGGAAGATGCCATCATCCTGAGGAAAAACAATGCGCATGTAGGGGTGAACATGGTCCGCAAGGACAGATGCGTACTTGTATTGATCCATTGTGCCTTCCACAATGATCAGTGAACCTAGAGAATGCCAGGAAAACATTCCCCAGACCATAATGCTCCCGCCTCCAGCTTGGACCGTTCCGGCAATGGTTGCAGGGTGGTTCCTTTCAGAGGTTTCACGCCTTATACGCCAACGTCCATCTGTCCGATGGAGCATAAAACGCGATTCATCCGAAAACGCAACCTGTCGCCACTCAGTGGACGTCCAGCTGCTGTACTGGCGTGCAAATTCTAGCCTTCGCCGTCGATGAACAGCAGTCAGCATAGGTGCACGAACCAGGCGTCTGCTTCGGAGGCCCAGACGCAGCAATGTTCGCTGAATAGTACTTTGGGAGACACTTTTGGTAGCCCCTTGGTTCATTTTGGTGGTCAGTTGCTCAACGGTAGCCCGTCTATCTGCCCGAACGCATCTCCGCAACCGTCGTTCGCCTCTGTCATCTATGGCCCGTGGTGCACCACATTTGCCACGTCGCTGATTTTGGACAGTTCCATTTTGCCATGCACGGTACACTTTTACCACGGCGGCACGCGAACAGTTCACAAACTCAGCCGTTTCGGAAATGCTTCCACCCTTGGCCCGAAAGCCAATGATCATGCCCTTTTGGAAGTCGGATAAATCGCTTCGTTTCTGCATTACGCCAACGATTGAAATGTTTTCCGAAGCCCTCACACACCCTTTATATACGCTCAACTGCACTGTGCTGCCACCTGCCTTCTGTGATTGGTTATTTAACTCTGACATGGAAAGTACGTGGTGGTCACATTAATGTGATTGGACTGTGTATGATTTACTTGCAAACAGCATTTTAATTGAAATTGATTTCCAGAGAAGGCTCTTTTGTGTGTGCCTGCGCATGCGTGTGCAGTGTACTAGTTTACGTGTTTTTCCGGAATTTATCGTAATTCCACAAACTGTATGTATCTCAACTGCTATAAGCCAGTGATGGTGAACTTATAACACTCGTGCGCTAAGTGACGCGTCAACCTATTTGGGTGACACTCATCACATATTTCTAGAGCTATGGATGAACGTAAAAATTATATAACAAAACAAATATTTGTTTCTTGCAGCGACTTGTCATTGTCAACATGTGCCGCGCTTACCTGGAGTGCATTAGGCTGCACTCTTGATAGACGGATGACATGAATGAAAGACGGATGACACGAATAGAAGACGGATGACCATAAGTGACACGGAACCAGAGTTAAGCTGGGGTTTTTCCGAATTTTAACGCGCAGAACTCAAACGATTTGTCATCAAAGTACCTTCGCTTCACTTATTACCGTGCAACCCAGCTTTGTATTTTTAAACAGTAACATTGTTTATCCCAATATCTCATTTCCTAATGTTGTACTTGAAAGGTTACGAGCATTCTTTATATCCCTATACCAAGAAATCAATGAAAATACGTGTCAGCTTTCGTCATGTTCTTAAGAGAGCAAGGTCAGAGTTATCACTCTCCAATAAATGCTTCAGGGACTTCGAAAATGGGACAATACATTTGATAACATTTATGCCCTAAATATCAATCGTTTCTTTTAGAATGACAGAGATGGTAAATATCTGGACTTTCAACAAAACATGTTCATAAGAAACATATTTAAATTTTCTTTGTTTTTCTTTCGGATTTATATTACGAATTTGGTTTGATTAAAATATTTAACATGACAGCTTAAAGTGTCACCCACAAAGCTGTAAGTAGACCGTGTTTTGATCAAAATATAGAGCGGACAAAAATATGCGTCATCTTATTAATTTATGTTTAAAATAAAAAAGGGGCGTTATCTTAATATGTTACTGCACAAATATTAAAGCCTTCTCGGCTCACCGTATGCATTTTAAGCATGCAAATTCAAATTATTATATGTTTTACTTATTTTATTAAAATTTTACTAATAACTTTTACAATTATAAATCCCCTCACTAAGTTTCCTTCCTTACTAAGATATACAAATATTAACAATTTTGCATTAAAATTCATATTTAACCTACTGAAACTTTGTTTTAAAATGTGTTTTAAGTAATAATAATGTGTTAACTTTAACGCTTATATCTTGTGCGGAAATTGTTTAAATGAAAAACAAAACGATTTAAATTTTCAAAACTATTGCAGCTGGTATAAAGGTCACCAAAAACTTTTGTAGCTGGTATAAAGGTCACCAAAGACTTTTGTAGCTGGTATAAAGATTATATTTGTTTAAAATAAAGAAATGGAATCTTAAATAGAAACGTTTCTGGCATTTTCGAGTTTAGTGCTGTCCTTAGCATGATTTGTGTTTTTCATCCAATTCATTCAATTATGCATTACCAATCATCTATACAAATTCCCTGGATAAAATTTTGAGAACAAATTTAAAGTTTAAAGAACCAATTAGCATACGGTTAAAAAACATTAAAACAAGCATAAAGTTACAAAAAAATGAAATTTCAATTGTGACACAGTACTATGAAGATAATCGTCTAAAAGTTGTCATAATCTTCAACTAAGGTTAGTGTTGTTTAGAGGTCCATATTGAGAGTAAAAAATCCATCGATTTAGGACAACACACTTTATTTAAGGAAAAAAGAATAAAGAAAGCACACAGCAAATTTTATTGAACATCACACAGCATACCAAGTCATCACGTTCGCACGCTCGAAAGTTGAATGCATCGGGAGAAGAGACAACTGCGCCACAATAATTAATACGCATGCGCATAAGAAAAAAGTTCGCTCGCCTCTACCCAACAGTTAGAATAGCAGTCATAGTTATATATAGTTATAATTGACGTAAGCACGTTGATAAAATCATAGCTGATTATGTGATCACTATTTGTTTCTAACTGAAAAGGGTTTACTGTTACTGTTTTGGTGTTATCCCATTTGTCTGACAGTAACGTTCTAACACGTAGACAAATTTTATCGTGATGAGAAATGCAGAAATGCGTCTATCGTTGGCACTGGCCTTGGGAACTTTATTGGTAACATTAAGACTTTGCCCACTGCTGTCCTAATTCTGAGATTCCCGACCTACGGAGGGAGGGTCGAGAGGTCTGTGCTGTTCTCATCGCCTTTCACCACACCATTCGATATGACTTCCCGCTTGCCGTGCATTTTAAGTGCTTTCATGTCGCAAAGACACTGTACATTTACAAACGTGCAAGTCTTCTCTGAGATTTGGAAAAGCGTCCAACGATACAGAAGGCAACAACGTTAACTGCTGTACCGATCAGGGTGACGATGCTTAACGCATAGAAAACAATTCAATAAAATGATATTTTAAAATCCTAATAGATACATCATTAATACATCATGATACCTACTCGTACATCATGATAAGAACATTTTATAAGCCATCTTTAAACATCTGATAGTTTCCATAGAGTTGGACGGTAAACCTTTAATAAGTAATTAATGTATCTATATTAATCCTAGGGTGTTTTTTGTGTTTTGGCCAGCTACTTTACCCATTGGAGTGAACGGATTTGCTTATTATTATTATGTCGGTAAAATTCAGAAAGCGCAGTGAGCTAATGAGCCATTACCTACATTCGGAGAAACTCTTTCACACTGTATAAGGAAAGCCAAACGATTCAATATGATTCAGAAATTTCTGAAAATTTTATAATTTCAAACATTTTTGAATCGTGCTATCAGTGAGTGACAATACCACTGAAAAAGTTTAATCAAAACTAAATAATATTATTCAAAGTTGATTGCCCAGGAATTGCGCAATTCCGATTCACGTTATGAAAGGAGCCATCATGAAAATATTACCTGGCGGCTGCAGTGCAGTAATGACTTAAGTAACTTTTCTAACGAACTAAATTTTGCTTCTCAATTACTTTACTTTAATTTTTATTTTTGAAAAAGAAATCCATGTAGGTGCAAAGCCGTTTACAATAGTATATCAGTATTCCTGAATTTGCTTTCTATATCATCTTCTACACATTGAAGAATAAAATTTGCTTTAATCTACTTTTTGAAACACTCGTTTGAAATCATATATATTTGTATGATAGTTGAATGTGGAGGCTTGAAGCGTCTCTAAGACAACCTGATAAGTTTCAGCCGATAACTTATTCCTGTTACTCAAAAATATGCTCCTTATCTGTACTCAAATATTTGTTTTATTACCACATTTGTGTTTTAAGTGCATTCTACCACCATCTTTGTCTCTTGGCTTTCAATCATATTGGTATTTCGAAATTGTGAAGTGATTACTCTCATTTAAATATGAGGCATAATTATGAAAAAAATATTTCCTTGACAGTTTTCTTCATTGCACTTGTGACTGGAATTTACTGTGATAAGCTAAAATATCGTGGAATTGGATACAAGGATAAAGAATTCAATTCAGAAGTGAACTCGAGGATTTTAGAAAGTGGAACGCATACAAGTGAGAATAATAGTGAGTATACTGAATTGTTGTGCCCATTCCTTTTGAAGAAACGAAAAAATATTTTAAAATGATTTTGCTTATTTCTCTTAAAGGTTTGTTTTACATAGTTATATATTTTCATTATAACATCCAAAAGCGTCTGTTTACCTGATGGAAAATGCATATGTAATTTCTACTAGACCATTGGAAAGCTTTGTGCCTGTTGTATTGATTACACAAACTGCTTAGTTACGTGTAAAAATATATCATATTGAACACAGCTGTGGTAAAACTTGTAGGAATATGATTATGTAACTTGCTTTAGAAGAAAGAAGTAATCTTCATATAAACGTAATGCCCTTTCCACAATAAAACTTCCAAAACTGAGCTGGTACAATAGCAAACTAAAATCAATTGATACAAAATCAGCATTTTAAAAATATAGGCTATTAATAAAATCGGTGATTTGTAAAGAATAAAACGCTCCTTTGTGGCGGATATAGCACTGAGAATTATCGCCTCATTAAATATTGTGGACGAATATTTAGTAGATAATATGGTTGGGGATTCCAAGATTATCTACTACTACTATACTACTATTTTAGTAACTATGACTATTAATAATGCCTCTTATTCTTTTTAATGACTATTATTTTAATTTGCGTTAATTTATTCAGCCCCAACTTATTTGTTAATCATCGATATTTATTATTTTAAGCCATTTTATAATATAACAAATGTTTATAAATATATGTAATTATAAATATATAAATATAAATTTATAAATATGTAAAATTATTAAGATATAAATATAAATTTTGAATGAGAAATATGAAAATTCTTTAAAGTTTTATTACTTGCTACGGGGAAGTCTATGATAAGAATACTATTTGTAATTCTACACGCAGAATATTTTGATGAAGTCGACGGAATATTATTTTGCATTATCTTTCATTCCAGTTTTCCAATTCAGGTTTCGATTTTTTTCGTCAGTCACAGTGATTGACAGGTTAAGACGTAGAAATCTGGATAGCTCAATGCTAGGCACTCCTATAGGTCTCTAAATCATTAATTAAATTTTAGAAAATATCACACACGTTCCTGTGCCTTAGCCTTCCTAAGGTGTTAGTCTATATAAGTTACGCCCTGAGTTATTCAGGCGCAACATGGACGGACTCCACACCTCCGTATTTGGGGGGAGGTTTGAAAATCGCCAAAAATCCCCAACAAGGGAGTCCTCGTGTCACTCTCATAAACCGCAAGCGTTGGTATTCCACACCATTGCGGCGGAGTTTTAAAAATTTTAACTCGCTCTTAACACCTCTCGCTGAACCGGCAACACAGGATCGTCACTGACAGACACACGAAGAAAACGAACAGAGGGGAAGTTTATTGAAGACTCACAATTCTAGCAGTCAGCAAAGATCACACGGAACGACCTAATCTATGACCATCAGGGACTGTGTACGCTATCTTTTCTAGCGTAGGAACCGGGATCGTATGTGTCCTTAGAGCAGCTAACGCCATAATTAAATACGAAGCCAATTTACTCACCCCTAACGGGTGAGAAAGGTTAGTTTAGGTGAGAAAGGTAACCTTTTTCTTATATCTGTGGCTGATTAATCACCCGCTGCGCAACATTGTTTGATTGATGTCCTACAGCTCCCGTGACATACCTGGTCTTCATCTTCTCCGTCGCCGTACTGACTCGCTCTCGTGCAAAATTTTGCATCACTTCAAACCTTGCCTGGAGATCTTCAATGTACATCTCAGGCGTTGAAGAAGCACTCTGACGACGAGCAAACAAGAGATCACAAGGCAGACGAATGTCACAACCGATGGGGATCTGGAATGTGGAACAGCCGGTAGTCTCGTAGACAGCACGACGATAGGCCACTAAGAAGGGAGGTAACTTCTGGTTTCAGTTCTTTGGTTTATGGAAATCCTTAGCCAGAGTTCATTCAGGATTGTTCGATCAAACATTTCAACCAGGCCTTCTGACTGAAGATGTAAATCTCTCGTTGGTTTTTTTTCTATTCCGAGTAGATTGTAGAGTTATTTAAGTACAGATGATTATAAAATTCCTCCTTTGATCGGAATATAAATGAAAAGGTACGGTGAACCCTGAAATTTAATACTTTATCTTTACCTCTTGGACCGTGATAGCTATCATCAAAGATAGGATACCGTTCAGGTCACTTTGGAAAGTCGTCAGTGAAAAGGATTTATTTGTTGTCATTAGTAGTTCATGCCAGAGGTTCCGGAATATCAAATGCAATGCGTACAGAAGAAGCTCCTACATTGTAAAGTTGCTAACCTCTCCCGTCTGCAAGTTGGCGGCGCGCATATTCACAAAGCCGTTTCTGCTATTGTTTGCTCTGAATGGTTGAAAGAGGAAAAGTAGGGTTACAGAATCTTGTGCTTGGCGACTTTTGTTTCATCGCCTTTGCTATTTGTATCATCGCCTTTGCTATTTGCGTGGTGTACTGAAAAGCGTGTAAAAGTCGGAGAAGGAACCGCAGCTCAACGGTACAGAACACGAAAAAAAAATCTTGAACTTCTAGATCGAGGTTTCTCATCTCGTTCGTATCTTTTACAAACTCCCACTGCACGGACTTATTTTTGTTTTTATCCTCACCTTATGGCATTGTTATTGGTTTTTTCGCCTTCGAGTTAAAAATTTAACACTTTTATTTTCTCTATTTTTGTTAAGGGTAATTTTTTAAATTTTTATTTACTGGTTTGTACTCTTTGTAGTAGATATTAGTTGAAAGATTACGATCCAATATCCCGAAAAGCGTTACAATAGAAATAGCGCATAATGGAATAAAATTTAATTTTAGTTATAGTTACTCATAATTTAAGTAAAAAGAATAGGTATCCGACGCCCTTAAATGTTTATAGAATGTTTTCATTTGGTTTATTTTTTTAATATTCTTTTATTTGTATAATAAATGCGCTATGTAAATTTACATAACAGACTCTCTCTAACAGAAATGACGAAAAAAAGCACATATCCCAATTCCATGTAAATACTTTTTCTTGCAAAACAATTATCGTACTTTTAACAGTTTAAATTCATTCTTTAACCAAATACAAATAAACTATTAATAAGATCAGTAGGTTATTTAAAATATATTCCACACAATTCCCCTTAGCTTTCATTCATAAAATAAGAAAATTATCGAATGAAATAAACGCTGTTTCTCCTCGCTTTATTGGAAAGCCCACAAGGTATGTTTGGCGTTAGTTACGAAGACTGCAAGGCGATAACTCACTCTTCCAAATACGACCGCCAAGCAGATGTTTCCTCCAATGAGAGCAGACCGTAGGAAAAAGGTGTGTAGGCTTTGTGAATATGCTGGCGGCACAGGCTTCGCAAGATTGGCTCACATGTCAGTCCTTGAATTCTCCTAGCGGAATCACTAATGAAATCTATCAGTTATCATTCCGAAGTTGTCTCCTGTTGAACTGCTATATTTTTCTTTAAGAAACATTCATCTTCAAGAAGCATTACTTTTCGGGTTTAATGTCGTCGTATTACAACTGGTATTCCTGCGTCTTGGTCACTCCTCGAGTGTGGGTCAAAAGAGGTTTAATTTGCAATTTCACATAGGTCCGCATTGAACACCTCGTATTTTGCTTCCATCCTTGAGCAATATCCGCAGATTTCTGGTGATAGGTTTCTAGAAAAGGCTTCGTCGTTTCCGTCAATGACGATCCTTTCCGTTATTACAAAGTGATCTCATAATCCTGGAGTCTCTGTATCTATCTGGCCGTTTGACTTTCGAGGTTCTAATTTCAAAAGCCATGTTAACGATGCAAGATCTGCGCGGAATAGAATTTTTTTTCTCCGCATTGAAATGTTAGAAGTAATATATTAACAAAGCGAAATTTAGCAAAAAATAAATTTATTCAATAAGCAACGTTACTTTTACCTCATTCAACTTCGTTACTTTTCATTACTTAAATTCACATACTTTCAATGACAATAAATAAAGTTTACATTTTTTTAGTAACTAAGCATTTTGAACATTGGAATACTGAAATATAAACAGTTCTTGTCTTGAGAAACGTAAATCAGGCAATGCAGAAAAATATCCTTTCTAAAATATAAGGGGATATTGCTTTCCAGGATTTGATTTTTATCCATGATGACGTATATGTTTAGAAACAGAATTCTAGCATAGAATTCGACCTAAATTTCGATTCTTTCATCTAAATTAACACGAAGAGGCGTAGCTTTCAAGGCATCAGTGGCCTTTCCTAAATTTTCACACAATAATTAAATATATTGAGCAGTTAATAATTATATGCAACGGATGATGGGTAATTAATAATAGAATACTAAGTAATTCATAAAAAAACAATTAAAATTTAAATACGTATAATATTTCACTATTAATATGCAGGATAAAGTGAGTGTGTTTGGAGGATTTATTTCATTGAACATTTATATTGGATATGTACTTTCATTTACTAATATTTCTCAAAATAAAATTATATAGTTTTCAGGAGCAAATATAAGAATATTTAATAAATTCAAAATTTACCTTTCATACCAGTGTAATCCCAATAGATAAAAAGAATCATAAAATATTATGCTTTGATCATTCTCTCGTGCTTGTATAAAATGTTCCATATAATTGTATGTAAATCTCTGTGAGATATTAGGAATGAACTAATAAGACCCGTTTACCTAAAGAATCGATTAATGGTTTAAATTAAAATTACCAATCGATACACCTAAGTTTATTCAAAGTTTAGTTATTGTTTTCAATGCCCCATGATCTTCCTCGAATAAGTATTTTGGTGCATTAATATTGATATTAACTCGCCGACGGCACCGAGAGAACAAAATATTTTGTCTCCTTAATGATTTCTACCAGATTGCTTTTGATTACTCTTATTTTCGGAAACAGTACTTGTAAACATTGATGAGCTGAGTGAGACCATGCCACACACATATTTTTCTCTTGGTCCTTCTTTTTTCAGGGCGACATTTTTTTCTTCGACTTTCTAAAATAAAAAATAACTTAATTAGGCAACTCATGCTTTAAAACACTTTCGTCTCGGTTATCTTCAATAACATCAAAATGGTACAAAGAGCACAAATCATAAAATGGCTTATAAGATCCTTTTAGTTGTTACATTTGAATCATAAAATTCACTATTTCATAATATGTAAAAGTAACATTACCTTTTTCCAAGAAAAAACTAGAAAACTTCTAGAACTCCATATTAATTTTTATTACAAATCGTTACCATCAACAGCTTTAGAACAATGCATAATTAAATTAAATATTTTCACATTTTTCTGTGTTGTCAAGTTGTCATTGAATCTTCTTCTAGGTTGTTTCATGTAAACTTTGAGATTAAATATGCCAGAGGAGCAAAAAGTGAGCCCAGAATATGGAACATTTTTACTTCCTTGTGCGAAATAAAAAGGCAGTATTGTAATCGCGAAAAATTTCGGGTATCATATTTCAACCAAAATATCCATTTTGACAGCTATCGAATGCACTTTAACGATGTTTTTGCGTGACATCTGTAGGTAAGGACATAATAAAGGACTTTATTTACCCCCAAAAATATAAAACTGATTAAAATGCATTCTGAAGAGATATTTTCGTGGCGTCTGTGCGTACGTACGTGCGTATGTATAACTCAAAAACGAGCAGCCTCACAATGTTAAAATTTTTTATATAGGACTGCTATAGAATGTAGGTGTGCACGCCCTTTCTGGTTGCAATCGGCTGCACCAAAAGTATATATATATATATATATATACACTCAGTCTGTTACTGGGCTCTGTGAGCTGAGGCATTTTTTTCTGATATGTTGGTGAATTGCGCATTTTTTGCTTTAAAAATTATTGCATTATGTTGGTCTTATCTTCCGGTCAAGGTTTTTATGCCTTTAGTAAGTCTGCATGTAATTTTTGTACTATTATCAACAATTTAAAAGTTAGAATAGAAGAAAAACACGTCAATATGACAATAAAAATCGCTGAAACAACCTTGTACTTGGCGTACATTTATCAAAACACTCAATCGATTTTGAGGGCAGCTACAGCCTTCGAAATATGCTGCCATATTTGTTTATATCTGAAACTTTGCATCCCTCGAAATGAGGCAAACTTAACTGCCCTCGAAATCGATTGAGTTTTTTGATAAATGTATGCCAAATACAAGGTTGTTTCAGCAATTGTTAATTTAAAAGTTGTTTAAGTGCGACTGAGCCTAATTATGGTTACGAAAGCAGCCATGTTTGTTTACATTTGAAACTTAGCAGAATAGTGGATTTGTTGCCAATCCAGTGAAACTAAGCTTTCCAACAACAGAGATAACGCCTCCTTTTATTATGGCAAATTAAATGATGCTTAATTCATTCTGGAATTTATTCGAGGAAATACAAGTAAGTCTTTAAGATTTACTTCGTAATTTTTAATATACTAGATAGTTTTGTTTGCAGTTTGATAATTTGAGTTTTTATGTATTTTTGCCTTGTCACGAAGCGTTAACTGAATTAATTGAATGAGAAATACTGAATCGTCTGTGAAAAACTGTTACTTTTATTTGCTTATTTTCTTTCATACTTTGTTATATTTTTATTACAGTATTGGAATAGGACATGTGGCAACGATTAGATAATTCTTCAGATGATATATATAATTTTTGTGCTTTCTGAGTTATAAAATGAATGAGATGTAACGCTGGTAAGTGAACCTAGCATCAGAGTGTCGCTATGGTAAAGAAATATAGTGTTTTTTAAACAGTGCATTTATTCTATTCTGGTTTATGTGCTATCTGCGAAGTAGATTTAATTCAATCCAATAAGTGTAAATGAAATGCAGGAAATAATGCGTGTAATTTAATATTCCGTACAGGGAAGTTATATGGTGTATACATCAGATTTTTTTATAATTCTAAGCAGTGATAATTTCCACAGGTAAATTATGCAGAGTAAATTCGGAAATTTTCGTCAATTTACAAGCCAAATATAAAGAGTATACCGAATAGAAAAAACGGCAACATTCTATTCTCCAAAAACATGAATTTTGCCTGCGTCCAAGATACACACATATTTTTGTTCGTTTCGTCTTTTCTAATATAAAACTGTTTCACTGATCAGATATGAATTTAATGTCGAGTATTGTTTTATCCAGTAAGGAACCATTATTCCCATAGCCGAGTTAATTTAGTCTCGTGTTTCTTCTTAAATCTACAAAAATTTTACTCCTTTCAATAGGCAGTGAGAAATGAATACGTTTATAAATTATTTCTGTAACACATTGACGAAATTTGTACTTAAAAGCATTTTGTATTCAGTTGCTTATGTTCTAATCAATATTTTAAAGCTAGGCACTTTAAGGTCAGATTTTATACTTATGAATTATTTATTTATTATTACTATTTATGAATTTAAGAATGAATTAACTTCCCTTTAGAGCTGGAATCTATTCTATAAATTTTACATTGAAAAAGGTATCTCTAGATTTAATGTTTTAGGAAATATAAGTGGAATCATAACAGCGGAAAAATAATGCCAATGCAAAGTGAAGTAAGATTTAAAATTAGTTAAAATGGAAATTTTAATTAAAAATTTGAAAAAAATCTTCATTGTATTGAAGAACGATCCGACATTATGAAATTAGTGCTATTAAATTATTTAATTGTCGTAATTATACTATTGCATGCGTACGGGTTCGTAATGGATTGAATGCACAATGTCCAATAAAAGGGTTATGTAACGTTTCCCATGAACTGTATTAGGCAACGCGAGTTTTTAATACAGAAGAAAAATAAAAGAACTTGCTCGTCGATATGAATGATAATATTGTCCATTCTGTCGGCTTTAATTTTACCGAAGTATTATTTTTCAGTTGTTTTATGTTTTAAGGCTTAATTTTCCATAAGTAACTGTGGATCGTTAGTTTTGTGATCGTTAGTTTGATCGTTATAGTTTTGAAACATATTCAGAATTAAAAGAAATCATTATCGTTATACAGCGTTGTTTTAAGTTTGCTTACAATAAAACACACAAAAGGAGAAATTTCATATTATCTGATAGCACTTTTTTTTACGAAAGCGGTAAAAGGTTGGAAAAAATATGAGTATCTGCAAACTGCTGATAAAAAAAAGAACACAATGTTTATAAAGATTAACAAAGCATTCTTTTAGAATTCTGAAATGCCACACTGAATAGAAAAGGTGATGAAGAAATTGTTACCAAACACTTCAACAGATAAAGCTATATAAAGGCTCAAGGAAACTATCCTCTTAGACCCTGAAGCGCATTGTAGCGTCTGAGGGAAATTCATCATGTCTGTGCTCAGTTTAAAGACAATTTTGTGGACTATATTCTTTTCTACCATTATTGCTCGAGAAATAAATGTAAATGCAGAACCTCCAGATGCGAAAATTACTCTGATTACCGGTGCCGATTTCAAACTTTCTCAACTTTCGGAAGTTCCAGGTGTAGACGCGAAACCAAAAGATACCATACTAAAAGCAGGTATGATTTCTGATATTTTCCGATACTTTATTGATTCCGCATATTACATAGTATAACAAAATAAAAAATGAACCAATTTTTGATGAATGATTAGTTGCTGATATTTTTAAGTAGTTATAAAACAAATGACTATTGAATTAAAAAAATATTTACTGGATGCCCCTACATTTATATTTTATCACTAAAATCATACTAGTTTTGTACGGCCAATCAGTGCTTTGAAGATTTAACGAAAATTACGTAAGAGTATATACTGGGAGATTCCTCCCAGCATATACTCTTATGTTACTTTTCTATATGTTATTGTATACTCTGCACACACACACACAATCTATTCTCTATATCTCTCTCTATACATATAAAAGAATGTTTCTGTGTTTGTTCGCGATTAACTCAGTCATTATTATAGTTATCGTCACTAAACTTTCTACAATTCCTTTGTGGTCCTGCAAAAGGTCGACTTCCAATCCCCCCAAAAAATAAATAAAATAGCTAAAATCAGCGATATTAATTAAAAACTCTGAACACGGTAATTTTCTCACTCATTTTTCCGCGTGGCATCAATGTCGCACACTGGAGATAAAAATCTGATTTATTTCGAGAAGTGTTGCCACTGCCCTCTCTCAAATCGTAGAGTTGTTAATATAAAATATTGTAAATGAAATAAAAATAGCATTGCCAAACATTAAATACATTATTCCTGATTCCGAAAATTCGTGGGAAGCCATTTCGACTATTCCCATCTTCGTACGACTTTAATCAGTCTAGATATTAATTAAAAACTCTGGAAACACTAATTTTCGCACACATTTTTCCGGGTTATAGCCGAAAACGTCGCAGCGAAAACAACGCAAAGCGAAAACGTCGCAGTTAAAAATACCTTGGGAGAAAGGAATGCAAAGAGAAAACATCGCACTTCTAAAACATCGTGGTACAAAATATCGTGGTCGAAAATAAAGCAGTTTAAAAAGATCGTCGTCTAAAATATTGTGGTAAAAAATAAACTACATAAAAATATTCGTATGACAGTAACATCGCAGACGTGCGTTTTCAAATCCCATACTGACATATTATGTAATTGACTTTCGTCATAACTAACAAAGAGACATCCAAAAAATTGACCGCACGCTATACATGAAAATGTTAACGACACTTAAAGAATAAACGGAAACAAAACAAACTATAATTTTCATAGATTAACAAGTGTGAAAGAAAATAATTTCATAATCAACTAAGCAATTTTTTAGAGGTAACCTTGTTCAGTTATTTATCTTCCTCTTTCTAAGCATTTTTAGACTGGATTCTTCCTATAAAGTTATCAATAAAACTTTGTAAAAAAGGTTAATTCATTAATGACCCTTGTTAATTAACTTGTAAGGTTCTACTGTCTATGTGTTGTGTAGAATCTTGAGAAATAGTGATTGCACCGAAGAAGGGTTAAAATTGCCCTTTATTCAACTCTTTAAATTATTTACAATGCGTCAACTTGACGCTAACATAGAACGCCTCGACTTGGGCTGTAACTGAAACAAGAGAATCAAACTTAAAATTGAAGATATTCGCAAGTAGTAGAATTACACTACAGGGCTCATGCGATCCTGTATCCTACAGCTCGTAGATGAGTCTAGTGGCAGCAAGATAATAGAGATTAAGCCACGTCCAACCAGCAGTAACTGCTAAGTGGAAGTTTGGATATAAGCACGCAAGGAAATTTCCCAGACTCTCCCTTTCTCTGCTGGAACGTTGATATTTGAACTTATTCTCCCACTGGTAGAATTTGCGTTTCTTACGCTCGCTACCAAATTTAAATATTCTGGTACTGACAATGATTGGAATGAAGGCTTATAGGAAAGTAACTTAAAATTAAATTTAACTGGTTATTTAAAATAAATATAAATCCCTACAAACTATGTAAATTTAAAATACTATTAAGTTTTATAAGTTGCATTAATTTTCTACTCACTTTCAATTTTTAATTCTTAAGTTTCCTTCTCATTTTTTCAGCAAAAATTTATTAGTTAATTCAAAACTTTTAAATATAGAATTAAAAGATTCCCCCTTTCCTTCTTGCCCTCCCAAATCATTATGCGAAAAAGCATTTACAACTTTTGAAACCTGAAAACGCATGTGTGCGATGTTATCGTGACGCGATGATTTGTAGGTACTTTAATTTTTCCACGGTATTTTCAACGACGGTGGTTTAAACTGAGAAATTTATGAACCGCTTTATTTTCGGCCACGATAATTTGTACCACGAGATTTTAGAACTGCGCTGTTTTCTCTTTGCTTTCTTTTCTCCCACGATGTTTTGTACCACGATGTTTTCATCTGAGATGTTTTCGGCGGACATCTTTTTCCGAGTGGCAACAGTCTCGCGTGTTGAACATGAAAATATTTTGAAAAGTGTTGTTACCGCTCGCTTTCAAATCGTAGAGTTTGTTAATCGAAAATTTTTAAGTCTTAAAAAATTTACATATATATAAAGAAAAATGCCTGTTTGTTTATTCACGTTATTGATTTCAGATCAATTACGATAAATATTTTGTCACATTTAATCGACTAAAGGTGAATATAGGTGAAATATTGGTTGGAACTTGAGCGTTTAGGATCATTTGATTAGAAAGACGAAAATAATTCAAAATTGCGTGCTATTGTATCTTGTATAATGAGAAAGATTTAGTTTATTTTTGTATTGAAATTTTTATGTGGTAGCCGGATCGCATCAGATTGAAATATGTATGACGATGAATCGTATTTTTTGCGTCGTTATTAGAGAAGAATTATAGCCGTATCATTCTCTCTGTTGTTACAAACATTACTCTCATTCTAACTTAACTTTCATCGGATACTTCCGCTAGTATAAACGTATACATATATATATATATATATATATGGGACCGGTTTATATATGCCGTTTTACTACGCACATCGACGAAATTTAACTTGCGTTTCTCATATCTCGAAAGTGTGACTTAGGATATATATTAGATTTATACATAACCCTTTGTTCTAACATAAATTATTTTGCCACAAAACCGATTTTTTTCTGAAATGACATGCCCCGTTTATTCCATACTTCATTTCTACAACTCAAAATTTGCTGAAACGCGAAGCATTGTAAAAATTGCATGAGCAGGGTTTAAAAAATTAGCTCTTAAAACTATTAGTTGATCAATGTTAGTTGAATATAGTATATATCTATTAACAACTCCTTTTTTATAAACATAGCTGATTTCTTCTTTCACAAATCGAAATTTGGGTTCAATCCACATGAAATTCGCAAACATTTTCCGATTTATTTTTTAATTTGTACTGTTTAGTAACTTATATAAATTTTTCGAAAACATTTTTTGAATTATGAACTGTAAAATTTTTGCCATCACTATTAAGTAAATGTATTTCTATACGTACCTTCCAAATTTAGAGCTCTTTATTCCAAATTTCGAAAAATACACATGAATTTATAGATCGGAGCGAATTCAAACTTTGCATTGGTTAAAAGCGATAATAAAGCCAAATATCATTTACGTACTTTGTTAAATTATTTGAAAGAATGCTACGACACACTTTTTTAACGTTCGTACACAATAAAAGGTAAAGGAAAAAGGATACCTTAAATTAAGAATTTCGCCAACTAAATTATTGTTGTAGAAATCTAAAAACGTGCCCCAAGATAAATTTTTTAATTTCTCGATAAGTTTCTAACCGAATTCTACAAAATTTGACATTTTGGCATAATTTGAGTCGCAGAATCCCAAATGAGTAAAATAAAATATGTCATTTCAGGTAATGTGTAATTTTGTGTTAAAATGCCTATATTAGAGCAGTGCTATATATAAATCTAACATATTGTTCCGTGCATACGGGTTCATAATGGACTGAATGTCAAGTCTATAAAAAGTTAAGGAAATTTAATCTTTTCACAAGAAATAAAGCAAAATGCTGAAATATTTCATTCAGAGATATTCGTATAATATCACAATGTCTCACTGTACTTACATTTTGAACTACTGAAATATAAACAGAATTCAAATTCAAAGTGTTCAGAGAAAACTAATCCGATCTCACTGCAAATTCGCTACAATCACTAACAGTACTAAGCAACTACAGTTCGCATAACAACAACAACTGAGCTGAGATATTTTAATCCGGCTGCTATAAGCTTTTTATTCCTGCACGAGATCATTCTGCTATTTTCTCGATTTTTCTGGATAGCATAAAGCATTACGACATATTTATTTATTACATGTTAAACACACGCACTCATGTATTTTTAAATCTCCGGTGTAGCTTTCTCTTAAATTTCGTCTGCATTGCACGGGAAATAAAACTATCTAATTACAGTTCTATTAAAATTACAGTTATTATTATTATTATATTATAAAATTATTCAATTAATTACAGTTCTCTTAAAAATAGCAAATTAAAGGCAAACTCCGTAACACTACCTCCTTCCCGAGGACTGCACGTCCCGGACAGTAGAAACCCTGGACAGGAAACCAAACTTACACCTAAGTCGTCAATGCGATAATAAACATTACTTTACAATAATTAACAGCATAAACACTAATTGCAATAAGTAAACTTAGGTCAATCAAATGCTATCAAATACTAAATACAAAACAAATATTAAATACAGATCAAATACTAAATACAAACCAAATACTATCAAATACTAAATAGAAATCAAATATTAAATACAGATCAAGTACTAAATACAAACCAAATACTATCAAATACTAAATAAAAAAAGGACCATGGTCTTATACTATTTTGCAATATTATTTGCAATTATATACACTACGTACTATGGCCATAGTAAGGAGATAAGCCGTCGTAATGAACGACTTTAGGCTTAGAGTT
This sequence comes from Stegodyphus mimosarum, assembly GCA_000611955.2. Taxonomy (NCBI): domain Eukaryota; kingdom Metazoa; phylum Arthropoda; class Arachnida; order Araneae; family Eresidae; genus Stegodyphus; species Stegodyphus mimosarum. The sequence continues at coordinate 39,290 of KK113936.1, forward strand.
AGATGACTTTGATGACTTGATGATGGATCCGAACCCCAAGGTCGTTTAGCCGGTTTAGGACTGTGTACGGACCATCCCAAGGTGACAGAGTCCTTTCGGTTAAGTCAGAATCCACACAAACCTTGTCTCCTTCGCTAAATCGATGTCCAGTACCTCTGGTGTCGCTACAGGTCTTCATCTTCTCCGCTTGCATGCAAAGTTGTCCATCACTTCAAATCGGGCCAGAAGATTTTGAATGTATTCCTCAGGCGATGAAGGCGCATCCGGATGGCGACCAAAGAAAAGATCACAAGGCAGAAGAATGTCACGTCTGAAGACCATCCGAGATGGAGAATAGGCGTTAGTCTCGTGGACAGAACTGCGGTGAGCCAGTAAAACACTGGCAACTTCTTGTCCCAGTCATGTTGGTTTCTGGAAACCATCAATGAGAGGTTATTAAGGATGTTTAGATTAAACCTCCCTACCGTGCCGTTCAACTAGGGATGCAAAGGCGTCGTTTGGGTTCTGTCAAAGCCGAGTAGGTTGCAGAATTCTTTGATTACTACCGAGGTAAGATTCCGTCCCTGATCTGAATGTAACTGTAGAGGCACTCCGAACCTGGAAATCCAGCGCTGTATTACTACCTCTGCTATTATGACAGCCACTGGATCAGAAATACGATATGCTTCACGCCACTTATTGAAGTAAGCATTGACAGCGAGGATGTAATTTTGCTATTAGTAGTTCGTGACAGAGGTTCCAAGATGTCAAAGCAATACGATCAAAAGGTGCTCCTACAATGTAGCGTTGCACCTTGCCTCGGGTGCGTTTCTTCGGTCCTTTCCGACCTGCACAGACATCGCAAGATCGGCACCACTTTTGTGCGTCATCCTTTGCGCTATTCCAATACAAGTGCTCACGAATTTTCTGCAAGGTCTTTATTATTCAAACTGGCATCCTGCAGGACAGCTATGTAGTTTTTGAATGACATGCGGATTCGGGGATTTTAAAATTATCAGCTGCCATCCGAGAGCCTTTCCTAGTTGCCGTTCGAATTCCTGGTAGAAGACGCCGTTTCGAATATGGAGTGACTCTCAGACTGCCCAATAGTCTTTTGTTGGAAGACTAGAGATCGAAATGTTTTGGCAGGGAGGTTTTTCTCTTTGCAAACTTCATTAAATCAGTTATAGATTTAATGTCATGGTCTTCCAGCTGGTCTTTCCTGACTTCTTTGTCACTCCATGGGTTTTGATGAGCCGATGTTGATGCAATTTGTCGTGCGAACGGATTAAGTAGCTGGTATTTAACTTCGACCCTGGAACAATATCGGCAGTTTGCTGGGCACGGTCTTCTAGACAGGGCGTCGGCGTTTCCATGTTATGATCCCTTCCAATGACGCATAGCGATGTCATATTCGGGGAGTATCTGTATCCATCTGGCAATTTGACATTCGGGATTCTTGAAATTTAAAAGCCAGGTCAATGAAGCATGATCCATGCGGAGTAGGAATTTTCTGCCATAGAGATAATGATGGAAATGTTCTACGGCTATGGCGAGCAA
>KK113936.1:40848-52283 GCA_000611955.2 Stegodyphus mimosarum
AATTCTTTCCTGACACAGTAATTTCTGTCCGGTTTTGATAGGCACTTTCTCCAGCAGGCTATGACACGTTCTTGGCCGTTAATTTCTTGGGACAAAACAGCACCGACACTCTCATTGCTCGTATCCGTGTCGAGAATAAATAGTTTGTCGAACTGGGCAGACGTCAGGATTGGAGCTGATGTTAAAGCTTCCTTCATGTGGTGAAATGCATTCGCACATTCCTTTGTCCACAAAAGCTTTTGTTTACTTTCTCTCAGTTTTTGAAGGGGTCTTACGACGGAAGAAAGGTCATTCACAAATCTCCTATAACAGTAGCAAAGCCCCAGAAAAATTCTTAGCTGATGAACATTTTCAGAGTGTATCCAGTCTTTAACTGCTGACACACCTTTGGCAGAGATGGTATGACCGAAATAAGGCACTTCCTGTCTGAATAGTCTGCATGTACCGAGACTCAACATTAAATTGGCTTCTTTCTGTTTTTGAAGCAAATTTCTAAGATTTTCTATATGTTCTTGAAAACCTTTCTCGACGATGGTATCTTCCAGGAAAGACCTTTCACAACAGCCTCCATTAAGCGTTGGAATGTTTCCGACGCATTACATAGTCCAAATGGCATCACCTTGAACTGCCAGAGGCCTTGTCCGGTGGCAAATGCCGTTTTTCTCTGTCACCAGTATGTATTTCTACTTGCCAATACCCGCTCTGTAATCGAGTATCGAAAACCACTTGCTTCCAGAAAGATTTCCCAGAATGTCGTCACTTCTAGGACGAGGGTAAACGTCTTTCTTCATAACGTCTTTCCGTCGGCGAGAGTCAACGCAAAATCTAATCGAAAGGGCCTTCTTTTAGAGGACTGTGGGAGACGCCCATGGACTTGCTGAAGACTCGATGACATCGCTCTCTTGCATGTCGTTTAAAAGTATTCGTACCTCTTCCTGTTTAGCAATCGGTAGACGTGTTGAATGTTACTTGATTCGTGGATGATCACCGGTATCGATTGTATGTTGTGTCAAACTAATTCGACCTACGTCAAAAGACGAGCAGGACAAAACATCTTAAAGATCTTGAATGACACAAAGTAATTTCGAGTAAGCTCCGAGTGACTCGTAGCGAGCCGCTCGGTACGACTTCTCGGATAATGTAAAAGGGCACTTCGATCGAGTAGAAACGTAGGGGAGATGAGTCAGACAGTTCGTTTTTACTTTGAACCGGTTGAAAATCTATTCGGGCGCCAACTCCGAGCAGTGTTCGCAGAGACGCCGTGCCCAAATTTTTCGCCATATCGAAAATGCCGAAATGGAGCGATAATCTAACTATGGCATTTTTTAATGCATATGCATTTTCTGAAGTATTATAGGATACTTCACTACCTGGATATTGCGACCATTGTTTATTAATACTTAAATATAACGTGGATAGGTCAGAATGAATTTAGCTTTTTGATATTGTAGAAAATATATAGACCGAAATTAAATTAGAGTATCGGATTCAAAATATTTATTTTAAGCATATTTATTTCTGAATTTTTTTAATCAAAAAATAATTAAATTATATGTTATTCAACTACCCAATAAAATACACTTTTCAATTAAAAAAATGAATGAAAGGGCAAACATTTATTTTAGTTTGTTGACATAAATTTTGAAAAGCGAGTTTCTACTCATGGCCAATTACAACTAATAAAATAGAATCTAAAGTTCTGAAATTTTGTTTTATAGACTTTCCTTTTTATTTGAACCACAGATCAGATCTTATTTACAAACGATCAGTCGGAAGTATTAAAATACAAATCGCGGACAGAAGACGTATGAGGCTATTATTAACTTGTTAAAATCCGAGGGTGTTGGAAAGTTCAAGCAAAAAATGAATAACTATCGCTCAACCTCATACGCTTCTGAAATAAATATGTTATTTGTGCATTTTGACACTCGAAGTAAATATTGCAGGAACTGTAGGATTTACCCGTCCCCAGAAACCGAAGTGCTATCTGCATTCCCGGCAGCATCTCGAAAGAACGTTTTTTCTTTTCTTTTTTTCTTTTTCTTTAAGTGGTTTGACCATTTTCAATAAAGTTTCAAATTATCCTTCACCCACTCTGCTGAAGTTTTTGTAATTCTGGATATCCTCTCCCCGAAATTCATTTAAAAGTTGATTTAATGCTCCCAATTCATCGCGGCGAGCTACACAATTAAGTTTTGATTTCCTTTTCTTTTTCTCCCTCCCCAGAACAGAAATTAATTCCTTGGAAACTACTTCGCAAACTTCAAACACAGCAAGCTACACGTCGGTATCCATTTTGCAAACAAACGGAGGCCAGTTGTCAGTCCGCTCTGATTGGTGCAAACGATCTATCAGAGTACAGGTCCGTTTTACTCAGTTAGAGACGCTCAGACGAAGGGCTCGCCGAATGTCACTCGGAGCTCACACGGACAAGTCTAAACTGGCCTCTAGCTCAGTTTTGCGCCCGATTCTGAGAGAGAGCACCTTGGGGGTGTTACGGGTCCGAAGGCCCCCCACAAGCAACTCTAAAGATGACTTTCGCCTCGCTGCGTATTTAGAGTGCCCTGCATTGGGAATTTCTAAACGTATACTGCTATGCTGTTTTAATTTTTTTATTGTATATGATGTAAGTGCAAAGATAGATAAAAAGTTATCTATTAATAACTAAAGTTGAATAATCTTTTGAATTAAGTTCTTTAAATGTATCTCAGATTAAACTTCAAGATATGGTCTTCCACTTAGTCCTGTAAAAAAATAGGTTACCACATAGAACTTAGTAAGAAGTTCAGACATGAGGACAAAGTAGCCTTTAAAGCCGATTGCTTTAAAGGCCTGAATAAATATGCTGTAAAATGTAAACCTAAAAAAAACAAAAAAAGTCGCCTGTAGCCCTCAAACAAAACAATAAATCTTGTCCTAAATTAGATGGTAAACAACGCCTGTTCTCTCCTTGTTCCTTGATGTAATGCGACAGCTTGCAACTGGAGTGAGTTTTTTCACTTTCTCTCATTGTGCAAGAATATGAAAGCTTCTTCTTTTGGGTTGAGTAAAATACTTTGTTGACGACTGACCTGTGTGCTCACTACCGTGCATAGTCCTCTGTCGTGCAACAATGGGCAAAGACAGACAGGTCATAATATTAGGGAACTGCCGCCCAGATGGGGATCCTGACTGCGATACAGAAGCAAAGAATATGTATTGTTAAGAAGGAAAACTTCGTCGCAGCAGAAGTGGCCCCCTTCGAACGAAAAGAGAAACAGCTGCGCATGCTTGAAATATCTGTCGCCAAAAAGCGCCAAAGCTCGAAGCTGATGTCGAAGTTCGAACAGGTTCGACGGTCACGTTTATGAAGAGTTTATATCGTTTTATGTGACTCCATTTTTCTCCTTCCATAGTGACGGATGTAAAATCGGACATCAAACTGCGATATATATAATGCAAGTTCAACAGCCACTAAAAGTGAAACGTCACCTAATATTTCATCATTTCCCAGGTCAGAAAACTATTCATCATAACCCGTATTCGTCAATTTCCTATATACGTGGCGGAGGAGGACAATTTCGGCCAGGTCCGATACATCACAGAGGGGAAATTCTCGCCAACAGGTTCCGTCACCAAATCCCTTGGCGAAGGTTCCCTTTTCTTTCTAGCAGCGTAGAAGACAAACTGGTTTGCATTACGTCTGTGGAGTCTTTCCTTCTTTACATAGACGTTATCTGTAGTGAATGAGTCGGTACTACTGAACCGGGTATTTTGTAACGGGTACTTAGTTGTAACGGGTACTGAAAATCGGTACATCCAAGTACCCGTTACTTCAGTACCGAAATCGGTACTTTTCGGTATTCGTTACTTCTGTACCGAAACGGGTACTTTTCGATATTCGTTACTTCTGTACCGAAACGGGTGCTTTTCGGTATTCCCTACTTTGTAACGAAAATATGCGTCTCTTCTCAGTATTTCGGTATTCGTTACTGGAGGATCGATGAGGGTTCAGCTCACTTCGGTTTTGGTACGAGGACAGTAGTAGCTGGTTGTATTTGCGAAATGGGGATATGCGCTACTTGTATCCAGGAATGACCTTGAAATAGGGCATGGAATGTCAAACGTTTTTCTTTAAAAACTAATAATGAAATCTTGAATGCTTGGAAATTTTCAGATTCATATTGATTAAAACTAAAGCAACAGTTTTATGATGTATAATTCTTCATTCTTGACTAAATACAAAATAATTTTTTAAACTAGAATAAATGCTGGGGCACGGTCATGTATTACGTAAGCATTTTAAGGGGAGGGGAGGTATTAGGATTTGCTTATTTTTGCTGACAAGGGGTAGGGAGGGGTCAAAAATAGCCAATAACGTACTTACGTAATACAAATCCCTTGTGTGTTGGACGGGGGGAGGATATATGTCAACTGTAATGTAATTTAATTTTTTAAGGTTTCTTTTTTTTGAACCATTTGTTCCAATCTCCTTTTATGATTATCCTGCTTTTATTTTATTTTCCTTGAACTACTGCATTTGATTTCAGTTTGCTGCATAGTTTTTTTTTAAATATTTAACTCCTTTTTTCTTTTTTCATTTCTTCAGACTTATCTTTTACATCTTTCTTATATTCTGAATTATTTCATTTTTAATACTTAAAGGCCTTGCAGCTGTACCTACTTCAGAAAATGTTAAGCATTTAGTGGATCACTAAGACAATTAACAAATTACAAACGCAATTTTAACCTTTTCTAATGAAAGAACAAAGATAGATAACTGACCCACTTATGATACGTGTTCCCCCTTCTACAAACAGATTTTCATCTCGCCAAAAACTAAACGCAGGTCACGTGCCTAACGCAGGATTGTCAACGTCTGCTTTACCCACCAGGACGTGACGACGCTCCTCCGATAGGAAGAAAGGTGAACTTTGACCTGGTAGTCCGAATTTACTTTTTTTTTTACTCCCTCTGGAGCTTATTTGAGGGGGGGAAAACTATCGAATGGAACACCGGAAATTATCCGGATATGTTTATGTAAACATTCATGTCCCTCCCTTTTTTTCATTTGCATTTTTTGCTCTTCCTGCCTGATTAATAGAATCATTAGGCGATATTGCACTTACCCTTTTCACAGCGAAGTGCTGATTTTAGAATTTGCAGCTGGAGTGAACAGCGGAAGTCGATAATATGCTGATTTTAGAATTTGCAGTTGGAGTGAACAGCGGAAGTCGATAATAGAATTTTTTTATGCTTATCTGACGATGCTGATGACCATCTCCCAACTTCGTCACTTTTCCCATAAGATTCATTCTTGTCTCGTACTGATGAGTATCGGTATGTTATAGAATTGCTTAGTCTCTATCAGTTTCTTACGCCTCAGAAAAAAAAAATCGGATTACAAAATGTCTAGTAAGAATAGGAAATTCAGCTTGGTTTGGCAGCACTTTTCCTATACTAATGAAGATGAAAAAGTTATGTGTGACATTTGTAAAGACCTTTTATCCATCAAAGGTGGTTCAACAGGAAATTTAAAAAAAACATTTGCAAAGTAAGCATCCCTGTGTAAATCTGCACAAGAAACGCGATTTGCGGAATCAAGATGTTGATGATATTGATGCCGCTCCAGCCCGTTCTGTCGTCACTAGCCCTGCAGATGGTGGGCAACCATGCACATCCCAGCAGACTACACAACTTACGGTAGACAACAGTGCTTGTGATATTGTTGGTGTATTTTCACAAAAATCCCAGTCCAGCATAATGCAGTTTGTCCAGAGAAATACGATGAATGTACATAAAAAAAGTAATCGATCGCGCACTGATCAAAATGGTATATAAGGATTTACAACCAATAAGTATCGTAGAAAATGAGGGATTCCGAGAATACTCAAAGGCTTTGAATCCAACCTATTCCTTACCTTCACGGAAAACGATTTCTAAATCCTTGCTTCCTGCTGCTTATGAAGAAAAAAAGAATAGTTTAAAAAAAGGTTCTTAGTGCTGTACAAAATATCTGTTTGACTGTAGACTGTTGGAGCAACCAAAAGGCTGAAAGTTACATGGCCGTGACAGGCCATTTTTATTGACGAACATATGCAAAGGAAAACGGTACTGATTGACTGCTCAGTTTCTGATGAACGTCACTCAGCCAAAAATATTACAGAAAATATCATACACATTTGCCAACCATATTTTCCGATGGAAAAAGTGTCTAATAGTGACTGATAATGCCAAAAATATGATTAACGCTGTCGACAGCGAACTAAAGTTAAAACATTTAGGATTCATTGCACACTCTCTTAATTTGGCTGTCACAAATTCTCTAAACGAGGTTAACGACCTTCTAACGAAAATTAGGGACATTGTGATAGTTTACAGGAGAAGTAATATCGCTGCAAAAAATCTGCGAAAATATCTGTGCTCTAGCGAGGAGAGAAAAGACTTAAAAGTCATTTTAGATGTGAAGACTCGTTGGAACAGCACGTTTTATATGGTAAAACGTTTCCTTGAACTGAAATACGCTATTCGTTCAACAATGGGTTTGATGAACGACTCCCAGAGACTCTTGATGTGCCAGAATGGGAAAGTGTCCAACATCTTTGTGACGTTTTGAAACCTTTTGAAAAGGTGACTTGCGAATTGAGTTCGGAAAAATACTTGTCAGCATCTATGGCGCCTGTGTTAATCGGCGGACTACAAAAAATCTGTGAAAATCTGCAAAGCAAAAGTGTTAATGAACAAGTATAAAATGTGGTACTAGTACTACAACGTGAATTGGGTAATAGATTTACAACTATCAATTCAAGAGAAGACATTGCTCAAGCCGCCTTCCTTGACCCTCGAATAAAAAAATTGGGGCTCAAATGTGATGTAGCCAAAAAAATTGAAAGTGATATTATCTGTGAGTTATCGGTAGTTGCACAAACTACCCATAATCTTGTTGAGGATGTGGAAGAGGATGATGAAGAGATAGACGAATCATCGGTTTGGTTCGAGTTTGAGAGTAAAGTTAAAGACTCTCGAACTTCATCAGCTCCCGCAGCAGACGCGCCGATCGACAAAGCTGCGGCAGAAGTGAAAAGATACCTGCAAGGGCCCATTCTTTCCAGAAAATCTGATCCACTGGAGTGGTGGGAAAAGAATAAAAATGCATTTCCTAATTTGTATGAATTATCACGGAAAAAATTAGGTCTTGTGATTACTTCATTGCCATGCGAAAGGGTGTTCTCTAAAGCTGGATTAATACTGAATGATCGGCGAAACCGTTTGAGTGGACAAAAGTTGAAACAACTAATTTTCTTACATTACAATTATAATATTTAATCATTTGTTGACCTTCTTAAAATTTCAACCTAAGTTCAGCTTAAAATGTTTATTTCTATGTTTATTTTCGCTGCATTATTTTCAAAACTGTTTCTGGGAGTCAATTTTTTTATGCTTAATTTCTCGTTACATATTTTAAGTGGTCTTTATAAAAAAAATAGAAGGAATTAAATGCCTAAAATTTCCATAAAGTTAAAACATTTGATACTTTTATAATGTTTTGCACAGCCTATTAAAGTTTTATTTGTTTTAATAAAATGAAATATTACTTCATTCAAATGTCAATTTCTTTAAAAAAATATTATTTTGAAATTGTATTTAGATTATTAATATAATATAAAGTTCTACAGTTCTATTATTTACTTAGCTGTACTCACATATGTTAAGTTCTCATATAGTTGAAAGCATGCTATCTTATTTTCTAGTGTTTAAATCATCTTTAATTTAAATTTTTATATCTAATGTATTTATTGAATTCATATAATGCGATTTTACAAATATTTTTGTTGCTTTTTGCTGTTATAGCATCCAGGTATTACGTTCTCGTAATTTTAAAGACATGCTGTCTTATTTCTTAGTGTTTTTAATAATCTTTCACTCAAAATTCTTATGTCGAATGCGCTTTGGCTGTAATTTGAGTTTTAAAAATATTTTTTACCATTCTGTTGCATTTTTGTGTTTACAGCAGTTACTGCATCCAGGTATTGCGCTCTCACAGTTTAAAACCCTTTGCTATCTTATTTTCTAGTGTTTTTTGAGAATCTTCAATTCAAAATTGTTATATTGAATGTGCCTTTTAAAATCATATTGTGCGTTTTTAAAAATATTTTTAACCATTTTGCTGAAATTTACTTATTACTGTAGTACATCCAAATATATTACATTATCTCACTTTTCAAAACGTGTCTCATTTTCTAGTGCTTTTGGTAATTCAAAATGTTTAAATCAAATATATGTGTTTATGCATTTTTTAAAATCATATTTTTCGTTTTTAAAAATATTTCTAATCATTTTGTTGTTTATTGTACGACGCCAAATCTCCAAAAGTACAAATTTAACTCAAAATAAACTTAAATGCAATTTAAAAAGGAACAGTATAAACTTTTTTTGTGGGAAATCTCTTCAGCCATGTGTATATGAATAAATGTGTAAATTTTATTTTATGCCAGTATTGTACAATTAAACACACAAGTCATTTAAGTTATATTTAATGTTTAAATTATCTTACTTTTTTATTCAGAATTTTTAATATATATAGGGTAGAGAATAAGAGATTTATCTTTTTTGAAATTTGGTAGCTTGAATAAGTTTTATTTCACAGTGGTACTGAAGGTCATTATCTTATCTATAAGTGGGATAAAGATTTGTGATCATTTTAATTTCTAGACCCTACGCACCCCTATGCCCTTTACTACCGAACTGAAGATATTAAACGACTCCTGTGGTATGTTATTTATCTGTATAAATAAAAAATATCATGTTGAAACAGATTGATCATATAACTATATAATAAATGCCAACACCATATCATTGTGCTATGGCGCTTTGGTTTATGCACGCCATTTTTGGTTGTGTGTGTTGTTGCTGCAGGTAAGGCTATGATAGCTTGGCTCGGTGATATTTAACATTTTTATTTAATGCTCGAAAGAATATATATTTCAAGACAAGTTCACACATACACAGTCGTATCGTATTCAGTTCACGCAATGAGCATTTTTACAAGTAACAAGTCCGCGCGGCAATAATATCGGAATTGTAATTCAGCTACGAAGACATCACGAAATGGAAGAGAGGTGAGCGTATGCTCCTCCGACGGCAGCCAGGAACAGATTAGTCAGTCCGGATTTTCTTCTAGTGGAGAAGAGGGAGAACTGGAAGAGGGAGAAGAGGTAAACTGGTAGCGCCCTCTCTCGGGTAAGTGGACGATTAACAACAACAATAATAATAATAGAGTTCTCCACAGTATTCCCCCCCGAGTACCAAAGGTACGGTGAAAAAAGTCAGTTCACAAATATCTGGTGTTGAAGCGAAAACGTCTTCCTGACCGTGTGACGACTGGTGAAGCACTGGAAGGAAGCGTAAGGTCTATCGAAGAAGGAGTATCCGGAGAAACAGTTGGATCTGGGGGATCAGGAGGATCGATGGTCACAGGAACCTGAGTGTTTGAAGCTTCGAAGAAAGCAGGTTTCAGTCGATCTATTCCCAGAACGGTTTCCTTGTCGCGCACGAGAACGGTAAAATGTTTATTGTTACGTGCACAGACCTTGAAGGGTCCATCGTATGGAGGAGCGAGTGGTGGTTTTACCGCGTCGTTTCTCAGAAACACGTGAGTGCAAGTGCTCAGTGCATGGTGTACGAATGGGGTGGCTTTGTTGTGGCATGATGGAGGAGTCGGCAACAGCTTCTTCATCGCCTCTCGGAAAGTCTGGAGAAAGGATGCTGGGTCGACTGGAGCAGAGGATGGCTGAAAGAACTCGATGGTAATCGAAGGGCTGTGCCGTAGACAAGTTCAGCGGATGTACCTGCGAGGTCTTGCTTGAAGGAAGAACGTAAACCAAGAAGCACAAGGGGGAGTGATGTAGTCCAACGGGTGTCATTATAGCACTTCAGGGCTGCTTTCAGGTCGCGGTGTAAACGTTCCACTAAGCCGTTGACGGAAGGATGGTATGGTGAAGTGAGAATTCGGCGTATTCCAAGCAAAGATGTCAGAGAAGCGAAAAGGTGTGACTGGAATTGTCGACCTTGATCAGTTGTCACAACTGATGGTACACCAAATCGTGCAATCCAACCGGAGATGAACTGTCGAGCCACAGAGTCGGCAGAGATGTCCTGAATGGGAAAAGCTTCTGGCCAACGAGTAAATCTATCAATGCAGGTGAGTAGATATCGATAACCGTCAGATGGTGGCAGAGGACCGACAATGTCTATATGGACATGGTCGAATGGTTCGGAAGGCATCGCGATTTTTTTCAAAGGGGTGTGTGTGCCGAGTAACTTTTGAACGTTGGCACATGATGCAGGAACGAGTCCAATTGGCAATGTCTTTTTGCATGGATGGCCAAACGAATCTCTCTTGTATGAGCTTTTTGGAAGCCCGGATACCAGGGTGCGATAGGTTGTGGAAACAGTCAAAAACTTTTTTCCTGACGTCGAGTGGTACATAAGGTCGCAGTCTGTTGTTAGAGGTATCGCACAATAGTTGGAGGTCCGGAGTAAGTTGTAATGACTCGAATTTCAATGAGCAGTTCGGGTCTTCACTCAGACGTTTTAACTCCTCATCACTGGCTTGCGAGTGAGCAATAAGCGTGAAATCCAGCGGTGCATTGGCATCGATGCCCTGAATACGCGAGAGAGTGTCTGCGACGACATTGCTGGAATCTGATATATGCTGAATATCAGTGCTGAACTGAGCTATGTAATTTAAATGCCGAATTTGTCTCGGGGAAGCAGAATTTGAATCATTTAAGTTATATTTAATGTTTAAATTATCTTACTTTTTTATTCAGAATTTTTAATATATATAGGGTAGAGAATAAGAGATTTATCTTTTTTGAAATTTGGTAGCTTGAATAAGTTTTATTTCACAGTGGTACTGAAGGTCATTATCTTATCTATAAGTGGGATAAAGATTTGTGATCATTTTAATTTCTAGACCCTACGCACCCCTATGCCCTTTACTACCGAACTGAAGATATTAAACGACTCCTGTGGTATGTTATTTATCTGTATAAATAAAAAATATCATGTTGAAACAGATTGATCATATAACTATATAATAAATGCCAACACCATATCATTGTGCTATGGCGCTTTGGTTTATGCACGCCATTTTTGGTTGTGTGTGTTGTTGCTGCAGGTAAGGCTATGATAGCTTGGCTCGGTGATATTTAACATTTTTATTTAATGCTCGAAAGAATATATATTTCAAGACAAGTTCACACATACACAGTCGTATCGTATTCAGTTCACGCAATGAGCATTTTTACAAGTAACAAGTCCACGCGGCAAGAATATCGGAATCGTAATTCAGCTACGAAGACATCACGAAAATGGAAGAGAGGTGAGCGTATGCTCCTCCGACGGCAGCCAGGAACAGAGTAGTCAGTCCGAATTTTCTTCTAGTGGAGAAG
>KK113936.1:61625-91351 GCA_000611955.2 Stegodyphus mimosarum
TTTTTTATAAAGGTCTAGTCTTGAATATTTTCCAAGTAAGGGAGTGAGGCTGTTAATTACTCCTATGGTCTTCTGTTTAATTTTTGCAATATGATCATTCCACTTAAAGGAGGTGTTCAGCACGATACCAAGGTACTTGGCTTTGGTGACAAGTGGTATTTTTTCATTAAATAATTTCAATTCACCATAGAATCCTTTGCGTGCATATCTTCTCCGGATGAGTAAAAGTTGAGACTTTGATGCATTAATAGCAATACGCCACTTGGTGCACCACGATTCAATGGAAGGCATAAATTTTTGAAGTTTTAATACTGCATGTTCAGCCCTAATGGATCTGACAGCCACTGCAGTATCGTCCGCATAAATTTAATTTAGCTGAAAGTGCAAGCAATAATCTAAAACATTCAATGTTAACGACTGGTGAATATGATTCGGTGTAATCCTTATTTTTTATTTGATTAAAGCCAGCCGCTACTAATCGCGCTTTATATTTTACTTCCCCAGAGTCTCCTTCCTTCAAAGTATACACCCATTTACTTTTTACTAATTTTGTTTTTTCAGGCCTTTCTACTATTTCCCACACTTCGTGTTTATGTAATGAATCTAATTCATTTTCCATTGCCGATTTCCAGGCATACCAATTAGCACTATGTTTTGCGTCTGAAAAATCGTTCGGAACATTACTGATTATATTTGACGCCAGTTGTTTAGATTTGAGCCTCTCGGATCCTCTTAATGGTATTTCATCTCCATTTTGATTATTTTTTTCATAGCTGTCAGATGTCTTTCCCCTATCATCGCCCCCACTACAACGGCTCATGTCGCCGATTTCGAAATGCGATGAGTCAGCATATTCGCTTGTTTGAGTATTTTCCGTAACAACCAATTCGAGGTGTGGTTTTTCACTTTTTGTTTTCTGATCTACTTCGTTTTCCTTCCACGATATTCCTTTTAATTTTTCAATATCCCAAGTTTCTATGGTTTTATTTTTCCCCATATAATTACTACCTTTTAAAGATTCGTTAAATTTAACCGATCGTTCTTCAATTATTTTATTACTTGCTATATCATAAATACGATATCCTTTTCTTTCTCTAGCATATCCTAACATTATCCCTCTTTTTCCGGGTATATCAAATTTGTTTCGCATTATTTTCGGAATGTGAAAGTATGCCACACATCCAAATTTTTTAAGATAGTTTAATTTGGGTTTTTTACCAGTCCACATTTCTATAGGAATTTTTTCTTTCCCTTTCCGAGGTGTTAAATTTGATACTTGAGTACTAAAATTAATTGCTTCTGCCCAGAATTTTACCGGAAGCTCACTCTCATATAGTAATGTCCTAGCTCTTTCCAAAAGAACTCTGTTTGCCCGTTCAGCTTTCCCATTACTTTCACTGTTATATGGAATTGTTTTTTCATGAAAAATACCAGAATTAGCAAGATAATTATCTAATTGTTCATTTACAAATTCTAAACCATTGTCTGTTCTCAAACGTTTAATTCTTTTACCAGTTAAATTTTCATACTTAGCTTTAAATTTAGAAAATGTATCAAATACTTCATTTTTACTTTTAAGAAAATAAGTAAAATACATTCCAGAAAAATCATCCACTAAGATCATAAAATATTTAGACCCACCAATTGACTCAGTTTGAACAGGACCACATAGATCCGAATGAATTAGTTCTAAAATTTCTGAACTCTGATTAATGTCAATATTTGGATGACTTTTTCTAGTTATTTTACTTATGTCACAAGTTTCACACTTAAAATCACTTACATCATTAATATCAATGTATTCCTTCATCTTAAGCATATACTTTGGATTTAAATGGCACAATCTACTATGCCAAAGTTCGTAATTATTACCAGTACAATCATTAGCAATGCAACATTCAGAATTATAATATGGTTCTAAATTAACTTCAAGCCTACCATTATTCTTAAATGCTTTAAAAAGTAACTGATTACACCTACTAAAAACTAATACAGAGTTATTCCTTGATTCAATTTTACATCCTTTATCCATTAATGCAGTGAGTGACAATAAGTTATTTCTTAAATCAGGAACATAACTAACATTACTAATAGTTAAATTAACAGAACTAGAATATTTTGTACTTATAGTTTTTGCTTTAACAGTACCAATACCCTCTGAAAATATTTTTGAATGTTTACCTGCCTGGTAAATCTCCCTCACCTCTGATATAATATTCTGAAACCAAAAGGAGTCCTTCGCCATGTGTCCAGTTGCACCACTATCCAACAACCAAATTTTGTCACATTCATCGTTTTTTTCACGGGTAAGTTGAAGAGCGAAATCACCTTCTCTTTCATCAGAACGAGATGAAACGTTCACACTTGTAGGTTGCGATTTCTTTCTTTCTTTGTTACCTTTGGATAACCCATTTTTTGGACTCTTGTTTCTCTAGTAGCAATCTTTCGCGATGTGACCAGGACGTCGGCAAATGAAACAAATTCTTCGATTATGATTTTTATTTCTTCTTGATACGAACGCCTCAGCGTTGGTTCCATCAGGTCGTTTCCCGTTCGCTGAACTGTGTGTAGACTCCTCCTCGCGGAGTATTTCGAGTACTTCGTCAATTGTTTTTTCATTTAATTCATTAAAATTTCTCTAATTCGAGAGAATATTCCACGAAGTCCACGGACTGTGTAAAACACCAATTCCCGCGGAGATACTTCTAGTCCTAGCGATTGACACTTAGTTGCTATTCCTCTCGCTCTTGCGATATAATCATTAGCCGACTCATGCAACTTCATTTCTAAATTTTTTAACACATTGCCGGCATCTATTTTTCGATCTTCGGCTTGTCCCGTAAATGTTGACTTTATTTTCTCACAAAGTATTTTTGCATTCTCTTCTGCTGAGAAGTGAAGCGCCTGTTGATTCGATAGTGAAAGTTTTATATATGCTACGGCGTCAGCGTTTTTCTCATTCCACAGTCTTTCATCTTTCTCGTCTAAGTTTTCTGGTTTTATACTCGAAATTACTGAGTCAAGTCTTTTCAATGATAATACAGCTTTCATTTTCAATGCCCAAATAAAATAGTTCTCTCCAGTTAATTCGGGAACGTTCCACTTCTCCATTTCTGGCGGCTTTCACTCAGACAGTTTCGATTTCTATTTGGTATTTTGCATCGAGTTTTTCTTGATATAATCACGGATCTCATCTACCATTTGTTGTTCAGAGGTCCATATTGAGAGTAAAAAATCCATCAATTTAGGACAAGACTCTTTATTACACGAAAAAAGAATAAAAAGAGCACACAGCAAATTATATTGAACATCACACAGCATACCAAGTTATTACGTTCGCACGCTCGCAAGACGAATGCGTCGGGAGAAGAGACAACTGCGCCACATTAGTTCATACGCATGCGCATAAGAAAAAAGTTCGCTCGCCTCTACCCAACAAATATATATATATATACTATTGGTTTAATATAAGTACTTTGACACAAGATCGGATTTTTTATGAAATTGCATGTTCATTTTTTTCTATATTTCGATTCTATCATTCAAATTATGCCAAACTGCCAAGATTTGTAAAAATCGCACGAGTAGTTTTTAAAAAATTAGCTCTCAAATTTTAGCTCCTCAGTGTTAATTGAATTTGGTATATATTTGCTAATATCAATTTTTCGATTAAACTTACTTGATTTTTCCCGTCACATTTCCAAATTTAGGTTCATTCCAAATAAAATTCGCCCACTTTTTATGATTTATTTAAAAATTTGTATTTTTAAGTAATTTTTATAAATTTTTCGAAACAAAATTTGAGCTATAACCTACAAAATTTCTGAAAAATCTTAAAGTAGATATATTTCTGGGCACACATGCAAAAAATTAGAGATTTTATTAAAAATTTTCTAAGATATACATAAACTCCCTTTTGCCCATGGCTTCGCTTGCGTTGATGTCCTTAAATAAGTTTCAAAGACTATTGAAAATAAAATAAAATAATTTGAATTTTTTCTCTTATTGCCTGACCAGGATAATCAGGATAAAATTTTAGTTACTAATACTTATTTTTTAAGTTAAAAATACTCTGTGAGTAAAATTTCAGTAAATTCTGCCCTTTTTCATTAAGATAAAAAGAAATCAATATTGATGTCGGTAAGACGCTATTCTGCATAATTTTTAAAATCCGATTTGGATACATCAAATGCTGCAGTCTTATCTTATTTTATTTGTTTGTTTGTTTTACTAAAAAATTTAAAATAGAATATAATTTAAAAATCTGAAAAACATGCTTGATTAAGATATCTCCCCACAAAAATAAATAATATTCATTACCAAGATTTCAAAAAGTTTAAAGTATAACAAAACTTTAAAAACATGAATTCTTTTTTAGAAGAGCACGAATTAGAGTATTATTCTAGAGTTCTTCTATATACTATAATATATGTTTTTCCATTCGGCGCTAATACATATAAATTCCTGGCTTTGGATACTCGCGAACAGAAAAAATGGTGCATTTGGAAAAGTCATCTGAAAAGCATGACTTGTCCAAATGTACCCCTGCTACCTGTAATGTTTGCCCTTGAGCTTTGTTAATAGTAACAGAAAACCTAAGTTGGATTGGAAACTGCAGGTTTTTAAAGTGAAATGTTAGGTCAGTGGGGATTATTGGGATTCGATTTATAATAATACTTTCCCCTTTGCCTACACCTGTTAAAAAGTGGCACCGATTAAATTAATCCTGCCCTAATTGTGTGATCCGAAGCCTCGTTCCATTACACAGTCGAGGTGCATCTATATTTCGCACCTGCTGGTGCATTTAGCTTCAATTGGAGATTATGTGAGGGTACACCTGATATCTCTAGTGAATCCATGATTGTATTTATTGAGAAATACTCTTTTATTTTTCTCTGCACCTCTTTCAAAATGTCAATGTTGATTTTGCTTACGGTTTCATTTGTCGGAGCTAGAACTGCTCTTGCACATAACCAGTGATCACTATTTAAATTTTCTTGCAAGTACGGGTAAACTTTAGCAATAAGCTAGCTCCACATCGTTTCCTACCAAATTACAAAATTCCTCTGAAAGTAAAATACAACTTTCAGCATCTGTTTCCAAATATCGATCGCTATTTATCAATAGCGTCTCTGCGCAATTCTCTGAGACTACATCATTATGAAGATGCACTCTCATATTTGTTTTAAGACAGAATTATTCAGTTTCCGCCCATAAACTTGATGATTTGAGACAGGCTTTGATTTCATGTGTAGGTGGTTCCTCTCTGGATTACCGGCAGAGTTTGTCGGAAATCACCAGCCAATAAAACTACCATTCCTGTCATAATATCTGTACTGTCTCGCAAATCCTGAAGAGTTCGGCTTAACGCTTCCGTAGCTTTTTGTCAGACATCGTACTTTCATCCCACACTAAAAGCTTACGTTGTTAAAGCATCCTACTTCGAGGGCTATTTTTACTGAAATTGGAGATGGATGAATCTTCCTGCGCAAGATTCAACGGCATTTTTAAAACGGAATGTGCAGTACGGCCGCTATTCAATAGTGTAGCAGCTATTCCAGAAGAAGCTACAACAACTGCTATTTTCTGGTGTTTCTGACGGACATTAATAATAAATTTAGCAAAAACGTTTTCCCCGTTCGTCCAGGAGCGCCGAGAAAGAAAATCCACCATTCCCGGATTCTGTTTTGCGTAACACCAGATGGAACACGTGACTTTTTTCTGGAAATAACTGAGGTACCAATTCTGCTACTTGCTGCTTCAATGCAATGAAATTGTAGTCTAATTCTCGAGCAGTTTCATCATTAAAGTAATTTTCGTGTGATCATCGTGGACTAAGCATTCTAAAATCTTGAAGCTTCTTCCCCACCATTGCCAAAATCTTCTTTTCAATTATGATGAGTGCTTCGTTATAGATGTGCTCATTAAAAGTCATATGTGCATGTACTCGCTGCAGTTGTCACAAAATATCTTCCACTATGTTCTTCTTGTACTTATCCCACAGAGTTTGAGGGTTAGAATGGCCGCAAAATGATATTGTTACGTGCGTACGGGTTCGTAATATATTGAATGCACAAGTCGTAAAAGGTTAACAAAAATTTATTTTTTTCACAATAAATAAATTAAAATGCTGAAATATTTCTTCACAAATCTTCGCACAATATCACAATATCTCAAACGTTTAGCAAAAACTCAGTTCAAAACAGATAAAATAGTTCTATCTTACAGCGAAATCACTACAATCAATACAGCATTAAGTAAACAAACAGCAGTTCGCTTTTTACAGCTACAAGTATAACAGCAACAACAACAACTAACTCACTAACTGAGATGAGGTGTTTCACCTCGGCTTTTATAAGCTTTTTAATTATCAGTAGAACAATCACGATGTTTCTAGATTTTTCTGGATGGCAACAGTAATTACGAGATATTTATTTATTAAGCATTAAATGCACGCGCTCTTTTATTTTTATTGTTTTTTTTTTTTGGCGTAGCTTTCTCTTCAAAAATCGTCTGCGTTGCTAAGGCAACATGAAGCAAATCTAATTACAATTCTAAATAAATAGCCAAATAAATGTGAAATTCGTAACATTGCCCCCTTCCCAAGGACTGCACGTCCCGGGCAGTACAATCCCTGGACAGGAAGCCAAACTTACAACTAAAGCCTCAGTGCTATAATAAACATTACTTTATAATAACAAAATAAACAATAATTCCAATAAGTTACTTTCAGCAAATTAAATTCTATCCAACGCTAAATACAATTCAAATACTATCAAATACTAAGTACAAATACTATCAAATACAAATGCTGTTAAATACAGATACTTATCAAATACTAATACTTAACAAATACAGATACTTATCAAATACTAATACTTAACAAATACAGATACTTATCAAATACTAATACTTAACAAATACAAATCAAATACTAAATACAAATAGGACCATGGTCTTATACTATGTACATTATTATTTACAACTATATACACTACGTACTATGGCCATAGTAATGAACTAACCTGTCGTAATGAACGACTTTAGGTTTAGAGTTCGATGACTTACGGATCCGAACCACGACGTCGTTCAGCCTGTTTAGGACTGTGTAAGGACCATCCCAAGGTGATTGTAGTTTCGGAGAAAGTCCTTTTCGACGAGTCGGATTCCATAACCACACCTTGTCTCCTTCGTTGAAACGATGTCCAGTAGCTCTCGTGTCGTAGCGGGTCTTCATCTTCTCCGTCGCCAAGTTGACTCGCTCTCGTGCAAAGTTGTGCATCACTTCAAACCGGGCCTGGAGGTCTTGAATGTATTCCTCAGGCGATGAAGGCGCATCTGGAGGGCGACCAAACAAAAGATCACATGGCAGACGAAGGTCACGACCGAAGAGCATCTGAGATGGGGAATAGCCGGTAGTCTCGTGGACAGCACTGCGGTAAGCCAGTAAAAATAGTGGCAACTTCTTGTCCCAGTCCTGTTGGTTTCTGGAAACCACTAATGAGAGGTTATTGAGGATGGTTCGATTAAACCTCTCTACCATACCGTCCGACTGGGGATGTAAAGGCGTCGTTTGGGTTTTGTCAATGCCGAGTAGCTTGCAGAGTTCCTTGACTACAGCCGAGGTAAAATTCCTTCCCTGATCGGAATGTAACTGAAGAGGCACTCCGAATCTGGAAATCCAGTGCTGTATCATCATCTCTGCTACTGTGACAGCCTCTTGATCAGGAATAGGATACGCTTCAGGCCACTTGGTGAAGTAATCAATGGCAACGAGGATGTATTTGTTGCCATCAGCAGTTCGTGGCAGAGGTCCTAAGATGTCAAAGGCGATACGTTCAAAAGGTGCTCCTACATTGTAACGTTGCAGCTTCCCCCGGCTGCGTTTCTTCGGTCCTTTCCGACTTACACAGGCATCGCAAGTTCGGCACCACTTTTGCACGTCATCCTTTGCATTATTCCAGTAGAAACGCTCCCGAACTCTCTGCAAGGTCTTCATTATTCCGAAGTGACCTCCTGCAGGGCTGCTATGTAGTTCTTTAAGGACGTCCGGGATTCGGGATCTTGGGAGTACCAGCTGCCATCGGAAAGTTTTTCCATCATCCGATTCGAATTTTCGGTACAAGACGCCGTTTCGAATATGGAGTGAGTCCCAGAGAGCCCAATATTGTTTTGTAGTGGGACTATAGCTCGAAATATCCTGCCAAGTAGGTTTTCTGTTTGAGGTCTCCATTAACTCAATTATGGGTTTAATATCACGGTCTTGTAGCTGGTCTTTCCTGATTTCCTTGTCAGTCCATGGATCTGGATCAGCCAATGTTGATGCTGTAATTTGCCGTGCGACTGCATTAACCAGTTGGTATTTAGCTTCGACCCTGGAACAATATCGGCAGTTTTCTGGGCAAGGTCTTCTAGACAAGGCGTCAGCGTTTCCGTGCGACTGTCCCTTGCGATGACGGATAGTGATGTCATATTCCTGGAGTCTCTGTATCCACCTGGCTATCTGACCCTCAGGATTCTTGAAATTTAAAAGCCAGGCCAATGATGCATGATCTGTGCGGAGCAGGAATTTTCTGCCGTACAGATAATGATGGAAATGTTCTACGGCTTTGACTATGGCGAGCAACTCTTTCCTGGTGACACAGTAATTCCTCTCCGGTTTAGATAGGCACTTGCTCCAGTAAGCTACTACACGTTCTTGGCCCTCTATTTCTTGGGACAGAACAGCGCCGACACTTTCATTACTCGCATCCGTGTCGAGAATAAATGGTCTGTCGAGCTGAGGATACGTCAGGATTGGAGCAGATGTTAAGGCTTCCTTCAGGTTCTTAAATGCATTCTCACATTCTTTTGTCCACACGAACTTTTGCTTGCTCTCTGTCAGCTTGTGAAGGGGTCTTGCGATGGAAGAAAAATCCTTCACGAATCTCCTATAGTAGGTGCAAAGTCCTAGAAAGCTTCTCAGCTGGTGGACATTTTCGGGACGTCTCCAGTCTTTAACTGCTGACACTTTTTCAGAATCCGTGCGCACACCTTCAGCAGAGATGACATGTCCGAGATAAGCGACTTCCTGTCTGAATAATTTGCATTTAGCGGGACTCAACTTCAGATTGGCTTCTTTCAGTTTCCGAAGCACCTTTCTAAGATTTTCCAAATGTTCTTCGAAACTATTCCCGACGATGATGATGTCATCCAGGTATATCAGACAGGCTTCGTATGAAAGACCTTTTAAAACAGTCTCCATTAGACGTTCGAATGTAGCCGGCGCATTACATAGCCCAAACGGCATCACCTTGAACTGCCAAAGTCCTTGTCCTGTAGTAAATGCCGTCTTTTCTCGGTCATCAGGATGTATTTCTACCTGCCAATATCCACTCTTTAAATCAAGTGTCGAGAACCACTTGCTTCCAGAAAGAGTGTCCAGAATGTCATCAATTCTAGGAAGAGGGTAACTGTCTTTCTTCGTAACCTCGTTCAACCGGCGATAATCAACGCAAAATCTGGTTGATCCGTCTTTCTTCCTCACCAGGACGATGGGAGATGCCCAGGGACTTGCTGAAGGCTCGATGACATTGCTTTCTTGCATGTCCTTTAAAAGTGCTCGTACCTCTTCCTGTTTCGCAATCGGCAGACGTCTTGGATGTTGCTTGATTGGTGGATGGTCACCAGTATCGATTCTATGTTGAGTCAAACTGGTTCGACCAACGTCAGAAGACGAACGGGAGAAAACATCTTGAAGATCTTTAATAACACGCTCGGCAGCATTCTTTTCTTCATCGTTTAATTGCGCATTCTGCAGTAACTCCGATATAATGTTGTCGGAAGACGCGGGTTTTGAGATGTTACTTTTTCTTTCAAGGCTGGTTACTGGAGTACATTCTGCAACCACTTCACCTTTCTTAATAACTCTCGCCTTATCAGTTACATTGGCAACTCTCACCGGGATAACGGTCCCCGATAGGTCGACGAGTGCTGAGGCTATTAATACTCCTTTAGGGCTATTACAATTCTTGAGATATTCCATCACGCCGTAGCGGAACTTTCTGTTTTCGGCTATGGATCCAGGAAGTAACATTTCTGTTCTTGCCGGTATTGTGATATCGTCTTGAGCTACGATTTTGTGGATAGATTTCACTCCTTCATCATTAATCCCGAATAAAGTTATGTCCTCAGAGGCAGAATGCAGTTCGTTATTTTTAAAGTCCAAGGAAAAATTGTATTTTCTTAAAAAGTCCAATCCGAGTATGCAAGGGTCCGTAATTTCTGCTACATAGGCCGTGTGATGGTAAGCGGCACTTCCAAAGGTGATGTTAACGTTTAATTTCCCTTCTATATTGATCTTCTCGCCGGATACAGTCTGGAGGGTAACGCAGGGCGGCGTCCAGATAAGTTTACCTTCGAGCTGTTGAGCCAAATCTTTTCGAATGATGGTAACATTGGCTCCCGTGTCGATCGTCATGTTACAAGGAATTCCATTGATTTGTCCCATGATGAAAATTCCGTTATTGCCGCCACTCACTGCAGAAATCTGAAGCGCTTTAAACTGGGGCTTTTCATTATCTGGCAACCTCCGCCCCGCGAGATGGCCACGAATTAGTTTCCCTCCTTCTTGAGAGGCGCGGTCTTAACATCCGTGCCCTGGGGTGTTCTGCAGTTTCTTCGAATGTGCCCTTCAGCTCTGCAGTTCCAGCACTTTACGAACGGTTTCTTGTCACCAGTATTCCGTGTCAAAGCATTCACCTTTCTGGTTAAATCGTCTAGGCGAGCAGTCATTGGATCCACTGGTTCTTGTGTGTGAGCAGCTCTGATTGCGTGGCCGTCTCTACGAGTGGCTTGCTGTGCTGCCTCGAATTTCATGGCATACACTAAGCACTTTTTAAGTCCTTTACATCAGCCATTCGTAGTGCTTTCTGTATTTCAGGATCCCGGATACCGTCGATGAAGTATTGCAGGGACAGGATTTCTCTTGTTTCTGTCGGGCACTCCGAAAAGGCGAGGTGGGACAGCCTTTCAACATCCGTGGCGAGCTCCTGAAGTGTTTCCGTAGGCTTCTGTTGACGGGATTTTAACTGCAGCCTGCTGTAATCTTTTAAACACTTCTCTCCAAAACGCAGCTCTAAAGCACCGGACAGAGCTTCGAAATCTAGCCTTTTGTTTTCGGGAAGAGTTTGAAGGATGTCCGCTGCGTCTGCTCTCAGAGAAGCCGCAAGGTGACAGGCCTTAGCTTGGGAATCCCATCCATTTGCTTCCGCAACTATAGAAAATTGTGTCTTATACACTTGCCAGGAGGTCTTCCCATCATATGTCGATAGCTTCAGAGAAGGATGTGCAGGCATGGCTAGGAATTTAAAAGTATCCGAACTGCTTCCAGCCGTCGCTACGAATTTCTTTAAAGTATCAACTTCTTTGGCAACTGCGGAAACTTTGTCATCAATTTGTTGTTCCACTGCAGAAACTCTTTCTTGAATTTGTTCTCTCACAGCAGAAACTCTGTAATCGATTTGTTGTTCTACGGCAGAAACTCTCTCTTCTATTTGTTCTTTGACAGAAGAAACTTTATTTTCAACCGCATCTATTCTGCCTTCCATAGTCTCAAATTTATTTTCTATTATGCAAGTAATTTCCTTTTTCATCTCTTCTTGACTTGCTTTAACGGCTCTCATCTCTTCCTTAACGGATTTCTCCATCTTTTCTTGAACAGAATTCATTTCTTCCTTAACAGATTTCTCCATCTTTTCTTGAACAGAATTCATTTCATCTTTAACAGAATTCATTTCATCTTTAACAGATTTCTCCATCTTTTCTTGAACAGAATTCATTTCATCTTTAACAGATTCTTGAACAGCTTTCATCTCCTCTTTCACGGAATCTTGGCCAGCTTTAATTTCTTCTTTAAATGCAGCAAAGGCTGCCATGAATTGCCTTAATTGTTCTTCCATTGCTCTAGTTAATGGCATTCAAAAATCCCACTTCTGACACCAAAAATTGTTACGTGCGTACGGGTTCGTAATATATTGAATGCACAAGTCGTAAAAGGTTAACAAAAATTTATTTTTTTCACAATAAATAAATTAAAATGCTGAAATATTTCTTCACAAATCTTCGCACAATATCACAATATCTCAAACGTTTAGCAAAAACTCAGTTCAAAACAGATAAAATAGTTCTATCTCACAGCGAAATCACTACAATCAATACAGCATTAAGTAAACAAACAGCAGTTCGCTTTTTACAGCTACAAGTATAACAGCAACAACAACAACTAACTCACTAACTGAGATGAGGTGTTTCACCTCGGCTTTTATAAGCTTTTTAATTATCAGTAGAACAATCACGATGTTTCTAGATTTTTCTGGATGGCAACAGTAATTACGAGATATTTATTTATTAAGCATTAAATGCACGCGCTCTTTTATTTTTATTGCTATTTTTTTTTGGCGTAGCTTTCTCTTCAAAAATCGTCTGCGTTGCTAAGGCAACATGAAGCAAATCTAATTACAATTCTAAATAAATAGCCAAATAAATGTGAAATTCGTAACAATATAATAAAATAAATCATAGATATAATAAATCATGTTGCGTAAAGTTCCCTGGTTTTATCTGGCGATCGACATTGTATGTCTTCTTCCATAGTTTCATTCCAATAGTTATCCTTCTCTAACAGATCATGAGGTTCACCCTCGAACATGACGTTGCCATCCTTTTTTTGAGTTGTTCCATGTATAATAACGGGGAACTTCGGAATACAATAATCTTTCCGCAGAAGTATCTGTCTGGCAAAGCTGGAAGAAAGCGGTGTGGTTTTAGGAGGAGATAAAATTCTTTCTAGAGAATTATTCTCATTAAAAAAACATTGTCCATTTTCTAAATGTACGGCAAGATGTGTAACAGTCGGATATCTTTCATGTAATGGAAAACCAATGAGCCGCCACGCTGCCTATTTACTACTGACATATCGCCCTGCTTGACATTCATTTCATTTCTCAATTTCATTACTCAGTTTCATTCAGAGGCTTTAAGACACGCAGATTGAAGGTCGCTTCTCGCTCCCTTTATAGATATATTTACAAATATATTTAATCGCACGAACACAGTTGCAGGCTTCACCATTCAAAAGTCTTGACTACCCCACTGCGAGTTTGAATCGCAACTCTTCTACCACCATCTTCGGCTGCTCTTCATCTGTATGAAGGGTAACCCTATCTCTGTGCACTGTTTCCTTTAGTAGCTGCCCGGTGAACATTGCCACATTTGCAATTTTTCATACAAGGTGATGCTTGATTGTGAGCTCCACAGGGACCATGAATCATGTTTTTGATTAAGATCTTGTGCAAATTCTTCTCTAGTTCTGTACCCGAGATTTCGACGCTTATAATGTTATCTATTTGTTTGAATCGCAGCTTTCTTTTAACCCAATGAGAATGGGCACATGTGGCAGACCTCGTTCCTGCCATTCAATAGAGTAAATGTGGCACTGGACGTTTCCAAATACTTTTCCTTTTGTTATTACATTTTTCCTAGTTCAATGTCCATCTTTTGAACTTTTAAAAGAAACATGCTGGCAACTATGTAATGTCGATCAATGGGTCTTTGTCCGAGAATAAGCTCTTCTGTTATTTCTTTCAATGAAGGATTGCAGGTAAAAGTTACAAATAGGTCAGGCCTATCGTAAGTGCGTAGGCGATAGCGTCTTGTGTATATTCATGCAGATAGCGGGGACTATTCACAAATGGAGGGAAGAATAACCATCTTGCGTAAGTCGTTGGGGCTAATATTAGCATCTATTCTAATTATATATTGTAGCTGAATGTAATTTTGAACTTGTGGTTGTATTTGGTTTAAAGAAATATAACGAAGGCGTTCGCTCTCAACTTTGATATGCATATCTACTAAGAACTGATGAAAGAGCTGCCTAGACCGCGGAAGGAGGTTGAAATCATTCTCTCTAAGGATCATGTGATAGGCATAAAAATCCATGGAGGAAACGTTTTCATTGGGAACTGGCTGTTTTGTAGTTGGATTAATCTGTGGAATATGAAAATGGTATCCCAATTGCCCTTTACTAAAAGTTAATGGGTACTGCAAAGCATTGCAAAATTCATGAGTATCTGTTACGCGTCTCAGTGTATTATTATATGCTCGTAACCTTATATCTCATATAAGGCATAGGTCGCCAGTGACCAAGACAGCAACTTCGTTAATTGTCGGTGCATTAGAGAGCCTCTCATGTTCCGCACGTAAAGTTAGATCAGCCTGAATGACGAATTTATAATCGTCGTGAGGCTAGTTTTCTATTACAATTTCGAAGGTATTTATCAAAATGTTGTGGTTATGTAACATTCATTGAATTTTCAATACTATATCTCTCTCGACTCCATCAATATACTGTCAACGACGGTTCATTTCATTTTCTTCTTGACCCATAAAATAAACTTGCAAAAATTTATGCGGGTCACTATCTGTTCAAAAAAGTGAACTTATTCTCTAATATAATATTGTGCCTCTAGAGAAGAAGAACACAACAAAACAAATTTAACAATTTGGGTTCAACCTACAATCCTATCAAGAAATTTGCGTTGTGATTTTTTTAACGTAACAACCCATGTATCTTGATGCTAGTGAATCAATGTAACTAAGCATAACAAAAACACAATAATCAGTATTAACATTAAAAAAAAACCTTAGTGTTTATTTGTCAAACCGATCAAAATTATGAGACATCAATATCAATTAAATAATAAAAAGTAACTTCATCTCTCCGGAGAGTGAAAATAATCTAAGAAAATTCTAACATTGACAACGAAACATTTTTGTTTTAACTATTCAGTAATTTCATAAAAGAATAAACACCTTCAGAATTTAAGTAACTATCTATTAATCAAATATAACCATTTTATCGCTTAACAGTTTAAGCCTTTTAAAACAAAGCTAAATATATATTTTTGGTTTTTAACAATTATACTCTTTTCATCTTATTATTGCACAGGAATAAAAATACAAAATTTCTATTATTCAGAACAAAGTTAAAATTTAACCTATTGCACAGAGAATAAAAGGAATACTACTATTCCTAACAACTTAAAATTACCTTCTTTTTTTTCACAGGGAATAAAAGAATACTCAAAATCAAGATAAAATCCTTAAATTTAGATATCTTATTTTAGCTCACTGAAAAAAGGTTTTCTAATATTTTGTATTCAATTAACAGAGCACCACAGAGCCACCCTTTTAGGAAGATTTAGAATATTAACATAGGAGCGAAATTCTATTTCGATTTTACTTTAACTCAGCATTTTCAGCATTCTATTTACCTTAACTCAGCATGCTCACCAAATGAAACAAAATTTCAAATTTCTCAACAACTCAAATCTTTAAACAAAATCATTGGAAAAATTAAGCCAGTATAATTTACAATTTTAAAATAGAGAGAACATTTCTAACTATTAATTCTAACAAGTTGGGTGTAAGGTTACGATTAAGATAAACCTATTTTTTTAATTAAGATGAACCCAGTTAAAAAAGGTAATTACAAAAGGGAACTTAGCTGACGAAGAAGACACAGCAATCGTCCTGAGGCATGGTCGTCGGCTCCATAACGTATACTGGAACGGATCACCATCGGAAAACTTTACCGGAACGTGGGCCTAAGTAAAGGACTCTAGCCGGAGTGAACTCACTCTATCGGGAGAAGTGGACACCGTAGCCAGCATGAAGATTAGACTTCCAGGAATACAGCGACCAACGTAGATGAAGGAATAATTAATTGAAGCAGAATAGTTACCAAATTATAGCGATTTCCTATTATTTGTTTTAGTTTACAATTCTTAAAATAGCCGAAAATCATTTCAAGATGGAGCATTTGTGAGGGGCAAATAGCCTTTTAAGGTAGAATGCACTACTGAAGATCATAACTGATTAAGGCCCGAGGCCAGCATATAACATCGTCTTAGCTGGCAATCATTACAACAACTGAGGGAGCAAAAGCCCCGCTTCCTATATGAACAACATCCTTAAAATTGCACAAAAACGTGCTCAAGGCACGAAGCAGCTCAGAGTCAAGCGGCGAAGAAAGTCAGGCCAAAAGAGCTGGAGCAACACATGTACCGGCTTTTTGTTACGAAAGAAAACCATATAGCGCCAAGACAGGGTGAAAATCCAGTACACCAAGCCCCGAATACATCCACTACGAGAAATTTAAGAATTTCTCAATTTTCCGAGGTGCTGAACTAAACAGAAATCCAAATATCGCCAAGCTCGCCAAAACAGATGCCAAAAATTTGGAAACAGGTGCAAAGATATAGCCGAAGCTATCAGAAATCTACGTAGTTGGACCCTAAATATTAATTTAATCGGCGAACTCAAGCAAAGGCCTAAAGTATGGCCGAGCGTAGTAGCTAAGACAGAAGGTAGCCAAATGGCGAAAGCACGCTAGTCAGGAATCCAGACACTCTCTCTGGAAGTCGGTGAAGCATAGACTTAAAAAGTACTCTTACTGATTTGCATTAATTTGGTTTCCGAAATTACACTCTGGCAGGAAATTTAAGCTGAAATTAGAATAAGATAGGAAAGATACAAAACTTAAAATAACTGTTAATAAACTTAAGATAAAACTTACACGAAAGTAAAAAATAAAATATGCCGAAAATGCTGCTTTTCACTTTCCATATTTGAAAGTGCACAAACCAACAATAGTGCGTAAAATCAATCGAAATTTCTCCCAAACAAGCCTTGCTGTATCAGCTGTCAAAATATATAGTAATTATGTGCGTAAGTGTGAAACTTGCTGTGAAAAAATACAATTAAGCCCTCTGTTGAGAAAAAACGAAATTACTTTCCGAACAACCCAATAATTGCAAATTCCTTTAATTTAAAATATATAATATCTAATATACTTCACGCATTACTTAAAATAATATTACGAATACATTTTACATACACTGACGGTTATCTTATCCATAGTGTGATGTAGTATTAATGCTTCAACGATGTAAAGTTGAAGTTTAATGAAAACTCTAATGATGGAACACAGCAAGAAAATTTTATTGAACGTCCAAATTCAAAAGGCTAAATACAATCACAAGAGAAAAACCTTTTCTAAACATTTTGAAATAAAATTTATATCTCTACGTTTCTCGTGCGAGAGCTATACGTGGCTCTCGAGCCTGCGTTTGAAATATTGCCAACATAAAAATATTATTTGTTTTAAACAATTAAAAATCAACTTAGCAACTACTGAAAAAACATATTCGGAAATTAAATAATAATAATCACGTTATGCTCTCGAGACAACTTTGCTTATTTTTAATGTTCAGTTTCTTCTTAATTTATGCGAACTTATGACAACTTCTCCCCTCATTAAAGAATTTTTCCTAGACTTTTGAAGGAAAAATTCTAAATACTTTTCACTGCTTTCAAAACACAAGTGGTAACCATTTGAGTGACAATGGAGAAACCTGTTACACTACCTTGCACTTATTTCTAGATAAAACAAACACAAAAATACAACAAAAAGATTTAAAGTACTCCTAATGTCTGCCTCATACAAAGTACATATCTCAAATTTTACAAAATGCTAATACTTAAGATAAAACAATTAATTTTAACAATTTTTAAAAATGAAATACACAATGCTAACAATTTTGAATCTTCACAGATATAATTCCAAAACGCTACAAAAATAATTTTCAACAATTTTTCCTTACATTGTATCCATCAGTGATATTCAGTCACTAGACTAGGGCGCGACTCAAGCCATCTGCATTACCGTGTAATTTGCCTGGCCTATGAACAATTTCAAAGTTGTACTGCTGTAGACACAATGCCCATCGAGTCAAACGAGAATTTGATCCCATCATTTTGTTTAAGAAGTCAACGGATTATGATCCGTCTGGATTTTGAATTTTTGTCCGTCTAAGTAATGATTTAATTTCTTCAGTCCATAAATAATGGCCGCTAGTTCTCTTTCAATGGTGCTATAATTCCGCTCCGCTTTAGTAAACCTTTTGCTAAGATACAGTATAGGGTGTTCCTCCCCATCTTTAATTTGAGACAACACAATACCTGAACCATATAAGCTGGCATCTGTCTGCACGATAAATTCTTTAGAATAATCTGGGGCAAACAAAACCGGACTTTTTTCTAGTTTGGTCTTCAGTTTATTGAAAGCCTCGTCGCACTCTTTTGTCCAAACCACTTTTTCATTTTTGTTTTTTCCTTTCAACGCGTTTGTCAAAGGTACCGCAATACGCGCGTAGTCTTTTATGTATCTTGCATAATAGCCTACAATACCAAGGTAGCTACGTATCTGTGTTTTAGTAGTGGGGATCGGAAAATCTCTGATTGCTTGAATCTTGGCCTCATTAGGCGACCTTTTCCCAGACCCTACTTCATGACCCAGAAATTTCACATGGTCTTGGGCGAATTTGCATTTCGAGGGCTTAACAGTCAATTTAGCCTCCTGAAGGCGACCTAAAACCACATCCAAATCCTTCATATGCCTGTCCCAAGACGGCGAAAAGACTGCGATGTCGTCAATATACGGTAGAACAAAATTGTCCAGCCCTCCTAAAACTTGAGCGATCAGTTTACAAAAATAGAAAGGCGCATTTAAAAGCCCAAACATCATTTTCTTCAGATGAAAGACCCAAAAGGCGTCACAAATGCGGCATACCTCTGTGCACGCTCTGTGAGTGGTATCTGGAAGTATCCTTTGGTTACATCCATGATTGTGATAAATGGAGCTGCGCTGACCTTTTCTATCACTTCTTCAATATTGGGAAGAAATGACTGCGTGCCGTCAATATACGGTAGAACAAAATTGTCCAGCCCTCCTAAAACTTGAGCGATCAGTTTACAAAAATAGAAAGGCGCATTTAAAAGCCCAAACATCATTTTCTTCAGATGAAAGACCCAAAAGGCGTCACAAATGCGGCATACCTCTGTGCACGCTCTGTGAGTGGTATCTGGAAGTATCCTTTGGTTACATCCATGATTGTGATAAATGGAGCTGCGCTGACCTTTTCTACCACTTTTTCAATATTGGGAAGAGGGAAAAATTCGGTCATAGTTTTTGAATTTAATTTTCTGTAGTCTATACAGGGACGAGGATCTTTTCCTAGGACCTCTACTAAGATCGTAGGCGAAGCATAATCAGATTGCCCTACTTCTATGACTCCTAACTCAAGCAACCGCCTAATTTCTTCCTTTAAGATGTCAGTTTGTATCGCCGACATTCGGTAAGGCCTGACTCTAACTGGAGTCTCATCCAACAATTTAATGTCCATTT
This sequence comes from Stegodyphus mimosarum, assembly GCA_000611955.2. Classification (NCBI taxonomy): domain Eukaryota; kingdom Metazoa; phylum Arthropoda; class Arachnida; order Araneae; family Eresidae; genus Stegodyphus; species Stegodyphus mimosarum. The sequence continues at coordinate 80,911 of KK113936.1, forward strand.
CGACCAAACACGTACAGTCGGGGTCAGACGAAAACACCGCTCGATACTTCCCTATAACTTCCTGGAATTTTCCTATTTCCTCTGCCGAAGCTCTTTCTTCTAACTTACTATCTCCAACTATTTTCCAAAAGTCTACCTGAGTCGGATCAGCTAAGGGATAAGGAATATTCACTTCTTCCTCGACATCTTCCATGACTTCCTCCATCACAAGATTCACAAACTCGGGGCGCTGACGATAAGGTTTCACCAAATTTACATGATAAATGGTGTCACTGCTACGCTTTCCCGGAATCTCCACCGTATAATTGGTATCGGAAATCACACTAGTTTCTTTACCTGGCCCTATTCAGTTTACAGCCATTTTGTGTGGTTTAGACGTGGCTAAAACAAGCACGAGATCTCCGACCTTAAACCTCCTCGTAACAGCGTTGCGATCATACCAGAGTTTCTTTTTACTCTGACACTTTTTCATCCTCTCTACAGCCAACTCCTGACACTTCTTTAGTCTGTTTATTAAGTCTAGAACATACTCGACCACAGTGAGGTCTGAACTTTCTTCCTCTAGCCAGTTTTCATACACGATCGTTTGAGGCGTTCTCAAATTTTTCCATGTACTAACTCGCAGGGCCTAAAACCTGTGCTCTCATGACTAACAGTTCTGAGGGCGAACAAAGCACATGGCAAACATTCTTCCCAGTCCTTCCGGCTTTCCAAGCACAAAGCCTTCAATACCCTTTTCAAGGTGGAATGCAACCTTTCAACAGAATTACTTTGAGGGTGGCACACAGAAGAATGATACACCTTAATTCCGAACTTGCTAAAAAACTCAGATGTAAGTTCACTGGTAAACGATCTACCCAAATCACACTGAATTTCCTTAGGGTAACCTGATCTAGAAAAGATTTGTATCAAGGCTTGTTTCACACTTTTAGAGCTTAAATTCTGTACAGGAATGGCATCTGGATATTTGGAAGCAACACAAATAGACGTAATTAGGTATTTATTTCCGCGTGAACTAGGGATCAGAGGTCCTACTGCATCAATATTTAATCTGCTATACACTTCTGATATAACGGGCACAATCTTCATTGGGACTTTCTTTTTTTCCCTATTGTGACCTACACGCTGACAAATATCGCACGTCCTCACAAATTCTTCAATTTCCTGGTAACAATTAGGCCAGAAATAGTGTGTCAAAACTCTATCCTTGGTTTTGGTTACTCCTAAATGACCAGAGATTTCCTCGTGGCATAACTTCAAGATCCCTTTCCTAAAAAGAAGAGGAACACACAGCTGAAGCTTATCTTCCCTTTTTTTTAGAACCTGACACCCTGAATAGTCTTTCCTTGACAATTATTAACTCCTTTTCATTTTTAGTTTCCCCTTTCTTCCCCAGGGCCGCTAAACTAGCGCAAGTTTTTTGTGCTTCCAAGAATTCCGTTGGCAAAACATCCGCAAGAATAGACCTTTCTTCTAAACTGATATCTGGAATTTTAATGACATCCTCCGTATTACTGGTTAAGTTCCTTTCTTCCAATTGCTCATTACTCACGATCCTTTCACTTTCTATCTTTTTCTCTTCTTCAGATCCGGAATCTAAGTCTTCTGCACTCGCTTTCTCTAAATTCCTGCGCGCATGCGCCTGGCTACGAGTGTCCACAACATTCAAGAGAACCGGTCGTTCCCTAATTTCCTCTATCAACTGTGCAGTTTTATTTCCTAACAAATAATACTCTTTATCTAACTCTACAGAAGTAACCGCTGCCTTTGTGGTGACTACACCAAAATCGCCTTCAATGGTGACTTTCGCCAAAGGTAAACATTTACATTCTGTGTCCAAAGGCTGTTTCACCCATAGAGTTTCCCCTAATAAGTCACTAGTATCAATCCAAGTACTATTACACAGATCTATTCCAGCTCCAGTATCCCTCAGATATTCTCTCTCTATCCCATTAATTACTGCTTTTTTGAAATACGTCTCAAAACATTTTGCTAAAATCTCCGTTCTTAGATTATTCACCAAATTAGCCTTATTCTTTTCCAGCGATGGACAGTTAGGTCGGATATGTCGTCCTTTCCACATTGGTAACACCTTATTTTCCGCTGTTTTTCGAAACCTGCCTCATTGAAAGCTTGCTTTGTTTTAGGAGCCTCCACTTTTCTATGCTTCTCTGATTCAATTCTTTGATGACCACTACTTTTCTGATTATAACTACCATTGGAATTTACATACCGCTCTCTATCTTTCTCAAATGGTTTCTTTAACCCCACTCTCTGTTCTAACTTCCTCGTATCTCTTCGCAAAGCCTGTCGCATTTCTCTGCTAAAATAGAAGCTGTTTTAAATTCTTCCCAATTGTCTAAGTAATGCTCTCTTATTTCTAGAGGGACTCGCCGTTTAATTTGCTCGGTGAGCATGTAAGGTTTTAGTTAAACTAACCAAGTTTTATTTTAATTTAAATCTTTCTATCTCCTCTCTGTTTCAACTTCCCGTCAGATGAAGCGCGCGTTTTCAGCTTATGCTAATTTTGAAGTACAGCCAAGTACTATTTAAACCAGAGGTAGAAACCTCTCAATGTGAGAGAGCTTTAGTCTCAGATCACGGTCAGTTTGCTCGACGTTCGCCTGATCAGCTAGCAGCTAAATTTATAAGCCATAGTGCTTGCTACGTGATTGCATTGTGAAACAAATTGAAGTGCGCTAGTATTAGTATATCTTGCTACGCACCCTTTAGTCAGAGGCCAAACTCCGCGAATTGCTCTGTGAGCAAATTACATTTCTATTTTAGGTTTAGTATTTAAATTTTGTTAAGTTCGACCCAAGTGCGGTCTTTTACTTTCTGTATCTCTCCCGAGTTCGGAAGTGTGTAAATAATAGTGATTTAATAAAAGAGGATTTCAAATCCCTTCACGTGCAGTTATTATCCAGCACAGCAGTTACATCAGAACAAAGCTTACGTTTTATCAGCTCACTGTTCCAGTTCAGGACTTCAGAAGAAGAACCCTGTTACAGACTCTACCATGTTCTCAAAGAACACACATAGAATACTCAGTCCTGACAAGCATAAGTTCCTTAAGACTTTCAAAATCTTGAACTTTCACTGAATCCAACCAGTTCTCTAAATACACTCTCAATTCATACACTAAATCCACCCATAACATTCCGTTTTTTCTAGAATGCTCTTCAAATTTTGTTCTTAGTGCCAAAGAATTGAGCTTGAATCTATGCATGAGTAATTTCTTAACATGCTGATAGTCATCTCCTTTATCCGCTAGTTCTTTCACTATTAACTGGGCTACATCGAGAGGTAATAAAGGAATTAATTGCGAGACATAATTAATCTTATTAATGTTCTCTTTTTGAGCTTTTTTCTCAAATAACATAAAGAATAATAAAATATCTATTTTACAAGGCTCAAAACGCGGTACTAGATCCTTCAATGTAACCTTTTTTTCTCTAGATTGTTCAACTGTCGAAACCGTGGAAACTAGGCTATTAGTCTCAACCACATTCATCAGTTTTAACTTTTCCAATTCAAATACTCGCTCCCGTTCCCGCTCTGCTCTCTCCTGTTCACGCTCCCGTTCCCGCTCTGCTCTCTCTTGTTCACGTTCCCGCTCTGCTCTCTCTTTTTCGGCTATTTCTTCTGCTTTTTTCTGCTCAGCCGCAGCCCAGATTCTTGCCGCATATTCTTTCGCCGCTTCCTCTTCATAGTCTTCGGCATTTAGAATAGCCTGCCTAATTCCTCTTACTCTATTTGTCTGGCACACATTTGTATCAAATTCCTCCGCTAACTCCAGTAGCAGAGCTTTAGTAAATTTTCTCATAAACTCACCCATTAAGGAAAATTAAAGGAAAAAAAACCTACACCAAAATACAATAACAAAAAAACAGGTTTATCTCAACTATATAAATATTGTCCACTAACTCTGAACTAATTTAAAGACTAAATTTTTCTAAAGTATACCGTTACAATACTTCAAACAATTTAAACCTTTACTAAAACAATAGAATAAGCAATTAAATTCCAATTACCAAAAGTAACCACAAGACTAACTTTCAATAACCAGCAGAAAACTTTTAATCCCCAATAACAGAGCTACATCCAAAATAAACCTAGTCTCGAATAACTGGCATAACTTCTCCAAAATCACAAAAATGGTACTCACCAATTTGAAGACGCCTTCTATGACTCTCCTGGCACTAACTTGGATACTCCAACACTTCCGGGAAATTTCACAATTTTGCGGCACTAGATCACGCTTCCTCCGGTGTTCCCTTCTGACACACTGTCACTTTCTGAAGAGGCTTTACCACGCGAACTGTCCTTGCACCCAAAATTAGATCGTTCTTGTGTAGAGAAGAAAGTCTTGACAGCTCACATAAAGTCTTTACAATACTGCCTTTTCTGGAACATTCACTCGACGATCCAGAACACTCACACAAGGAGACGCTCGGAAATCAACGCAAGACGTTAACTCAAGTTCACAGGCGAAAACGTCCGTGCCTAAATTTACTCTCAGGAACAATCCCTAAGTGCTGCCACCCATTTTTAATATTACTACTGTGATGTAGTATTAATGCTTCAACGATGTAAAGTTTAAGTTTAATGAAAACTCTAATGATGGAACACAGCAAGAAAATTTTATTGAACGTCCAAATTCAAAAGGCTAAATACAATCACAAAAGAAAAACCTTTTCTAAACATTTTGAAATAAAATTTATATCTCTACGTTTCTCGTGCGAGAGCTATACGTGGCTCTTGAGCCTGCGTTTGAAACATTGCCAACATAAAAATATTATTTGTTTTAAACAATTAAAATTCAACTTAGCAACTACTGAAAAACATATTCGGAAGTTAAATAATAATAATCACGTTATGCTCTCGAGACAACCTTGCTTATTTTTAATGTTCAGTTTTTTCTTAATTTATGCGAACTTATGACAATAGAGGTAAAATGTAATATGTTGATTCAACTCTTTTCTTTTTAACAATGACTTTCCTGATTCCACATCTTCTTAAAATTTTTCTAATTGAATTAATAAGGAGAAATTATTACATATTGCACAATTTGTGGGGTTTTAATTTATAATAAAGTTTATTAGGGTGGTAAAATGTGTAGAACTGTATAATTTACAGTAAAGCTTATTTGGCTCTTTTAAGAAAATCAATATAGTTTAATTACGAAAAATAGCTTGACTATGAAACATTATTTCAAAAATAATTTATCCCCTAATATCTTCAAACTACGATAATTCGAAGAAAAGGTTTTATGTCCAGTTACTTATTTTTTTAAACCAGTAATGTAAAGGGAATTAAGCAATTTAATTTAATGATTAAATATAATGCAACGAAGTAGTTATCCTGAGAAGGTTTTTGTGGATATATCATGCAAAAATTATTTGTTAAAATGACATCATTGAATTAGTGGTAATTGCTCTGAGTATTTACTTCGATATGTTAATTCTGGTATCGCATATTGTGAAAAATGTATAAAGATGTTTTCACGTAATGCAAGATTTAAGGAAAGTTTTTAATTAAAAACTAGTATCATATGTCTTCAAATGTAAGATATTATCAATTCTCAAGTGCACTCCATAATTTTAGTGTTAAAAAAAAGAAGAAATCATCTGTTCGAAGACTATTCGTAGAAAATGAAATAAATAAAATAAAACACTGAAATATATCTAGATCAGATTTCCTCACAAGTATTATATTTTTATACCACTATATTATACATATTTAAAAAACGATTTTGAAAAAAACCTGTTTCTTACGAAATAGTAGTTTTGCAACTCTATGTCTTCATCTATTCTAAAATTCTTTTCGTTTTAGCCATATCCATACGAGAAAAATGTATGCTTAAGAAATGAAGAAGAACAGTATTAAATATATACAGGGTGCTTCACTGTGTATGGCGAAAGTTTAAGTTGAATAACTCTTCAACGGGTATAGTTAGTGATGTAAAATTTTGTACGCATGCGCAGTTTTCCAAAGGAAATTTAATTACGGGCTTTGATACTTTAAAGCGTATTTTGGCTTAGCCAAACTATACTGATATCAAATCAAAGAAAGTGTTTCTTAGACAAAACGTTTTGTCTTTGTAAATAGAAAAGCACCCATAAAGTGATCAGAGCACTTAGGAAGTGGTCAGAGCACTCAGGAAGTGGTCTAATGCCTTTAAAATTAGGCCAAAGCCATCTTCATGTATGGTAACAGGGTTAATTGGCAAGTTTGAACGAACAGATTCAGTTGTTAATGAAAAGATGGCCATGAAGACCAAAGAAAAGACAGGCCGCTCGAAATTCACCACTGACCAAACAATAATGGAGAAAGAGCAATCAACATCAACTGGCCACTTGACATCAGGGCAGCCACAGCATGGAGAATATCACGAATGATCTTGATATTTTCAATTAAACAATTCATTTAGGACAAACGTTCAGCCGAGATGCTGTTTAAAAAATACTGGAGTTCGCCGACATCAAGAGCCAAATGATAGACACTGGTTTCATCTCTGCCGATATCCTTTTCACCAGAGACGCACATTTCTGGTTGCATGGCTATGTCAATCGTCATAATGATCAGATTTCGAGTAGCGAGAAGCCAGAATTTTTCTCTTTATGAAGCGTCTTTATCCATGAAAGGTGCGGTTTCTGTGATAATGGCATTTTGGGTCCGTATTTGTTTGTCCAGGCTATGAATTATGAGTGTTATCTAGACTTGAGAGTGAAGTTCTTTCCTGATTTCTACCACAAGCACTGGATTTAAGTTATAGAGTTACACTTGGTTTGACAGGATGTATCTCGTCCACATTCAACAGGAGGCGTAGTAGAACTTTCTCAGATGTCACTACGACAATCATGCCACCTAGCGATGTATTTCTATATATAATTCTTGGACTCTCTATAGTCCTGACTTATCGTCACTATACTACTTTTATGGGGTTGTGTTAAATATTAAGTGTATACATATCAACCAAGAATTACAAAAAGGCTTAAAACAGCGGCAAAAAGTGCGATAAGGTCGGTTCCAACGGATCAGCTCAAGTAGGTTATCACAAATATCGAACATGAACTTAATTCAGTGTCTTCTCAAGTGACAAGCATTTTCAGAAACTCATCTTTCAATTTCCTTTATTCTCATGTGCAAATCCTGAAAATTTGAAAAACAAATCTGTTTCCGTTCAAATTATTCAATGGTTTAATTTTCTGTATTACGTAAACCACACTGCAGATTAAGTAAAATGTTTATATGATTTATTTGCAAACAGCATTTTCCACACAGGTCTCTTTTGTGTGTGTGTGTGTGTGTAGTATGATATTTTACATGATTTTAAGGAAATCTTAATTCGATGAACTGTGTGTATACCAGATGTCATAAGCTAGTGATGGTGAACCTATAACACGCGTATGATAAGTGGCACTTTACTCATTTTGGGTGACACCTATCACATTTTTGGAACATGGACTAAGATAAAAAAAAACTGTATAATAACTTCTTTCTCTTGCAACAACTTGTTTTGTCAAGATGTGCTGCGGTACCTCGGGTGCATTCCACTGCATTCTTGGTAGACGGATGACTAAATGTAAAATGGCAGGTAAAGCTAAGGTTTTTTCCGAATCTTGGCAATCCGAGCTCAGAAGGTTCACCATCAATGTCATAAGCACTTGAACTCCATTTATTGCCTACCGTGCAATGCAGCCGTGTATATTTAAACAGTAACATTATTTGCCCCAATAACTCATTTTCTAATGTTGTATTTGAAAGGACACGAATATTCTTTATATACCTATATTTCGAATAACACCAAGAAATAAAATGCATCTCAACTTTCATAATGATGTTAAGAGAGCAAGATCAAAGTTATTGATGTCCAATGATGATTTAGAGGCTTCATGTATTCCGAAAACGGAACAATACTTTTGATGACATTTATGGCATTAATGTCAGTCGTTTCTTTTAGAATGACACAGGCGATAAATGACATTCAGCATGATGTGTTCGGAACAAATAGTGCAACGGTGGTGGCCTGGTAGGTGCCTCCACAATACATTTGGGGTTTTATAGATCTAGAATAGCAGTTATAGTTATACATAGTTATCCTTGACGCACGTTGATAAAATCACGGCTGATTTTGTGATCACTATCTATTTCTATCTTTAGGACTTACTGTTACTGTTATCTCATCTGTCTGAGAGTAACTTCATAACGCGTCCACGAACTGTATTGTGATGAGGAATGCAGAAATGCGTCTATTGTTTGCGCAGGCCTTGGACACCTTATTAGCAAACACTACGAATTTGCCCACTTTCGTCGCATTTCTGAAGTTCACGACCTCAGAAGGAAGGGGCGAAGGTTCTGTGGTGTTCTCATGCCTACTACTAAACCGTTCAATACAATTTCCCGTTTGCCGTGCATTTTAAGTGCTCCCATGCCGCAAAGATACTGTTCATTTACAAACGTTTAAGTCGTTTCAGGGATTTGAACCCAGGCCCAACAATATGGCAGCCTGCAACGTTAACTGCTATACAGATCAGGGCGACGGTACTTAACACATAGAAAATTATTCAATAATATAATATTTTAAAAATATGATAGGAACATCATCAATACATCATGATAAGTACATTATGATGATGACTTATCATGATAAGAACATGTGATATGTCATCTTTAAACATCTGATAGTTTCTATACAGATGGACGATAAAATTTAATAAGTCGTTAATGTGTCGATACTAATCCTAGTTTGTTTTGTGTTTTGGGCAATTATTTTACGCATCGGAGTGGACAGACTTACTTATTATCCGTACTAATGTCGTTAAAATTCAGAAATTTCAATGAGCTAATGAGCCACTCACTACCTTCAGACAAAGTCTTTCGCACTATGAATGGGAATGCGAAACGATTCAATTTTAGTCAGAAATTTCTGAAGGTTCTGTAATTTGAAATTTGTTTTTAATCGTGCGTGAGTATCAGTGAGTGGTACCACAATTTTTATTTCAAAATTTTAGTCAAAATTGCCCAGGCACTGCGCAGGTTTGATTCCCTTTATGAAAGGAGCCATCAAGAGATTATTACTGGCGACTGCAATGCAGAACTTACGTAACTTTGCTAACGAAATAAATTTTGTTTCGCATTTTCTTTTCTTTAATTTTTATAAAAGAGATCCGCGTAGGCACGTAAAACTTTCAGAATAATGAGTAAATATTCCCCAATTTCCTTTTTATATCTTTTTTTATATATTCAGGAATAAAATTCGCTTTAATGTATTTTTTGAAACACTTGTCTCAAATCGCTTTTGTAGGAGTGTTGTATGTGGAGGCTTGAAGCGTGTCTAAGACAACCTGATAAGTTTCAGCCGATAACTTATTCGTATTACTCAAACATATGCCCCTTATCTATGTTCAAGTGTTTGTTTTATTTCTACATTTGTGTTTTTAGTGCATTCTACCGCAATCTTGGTCTTCTGGTTTTTAATTGACTTGTTATTTTGGCATTGTAAGTGATTATTCTCATTTAAATATGAGACATAATTATGAAAAATATATTTCATTGACAGTGTTCTTCGTTGCATTTGTGACTGGAATTTATTGTGATAAGCTAAAAAATCATACTGTTGGGTTCACATATAAAGAATTCAGCTCACAACTGATTAAAAGTGGAATCTATAGCAATGAAAATGAAAGTGAGTAAATTAAATTTTGTGTGCGTTCCTTTTGAAGAAACGAAAGGCTATTTTTTAAAGATTTTGTTATTTCTCTGTCTGTTTCCTAATAGCTAATCATCTGAAAGATTTGTTTTACATACATATGTATTTTCATTATATCATCAGAAATAGTTTCTTTACCTGATGAAAAATATATATGTAATTTCTATTCAACCACGCGAAAGCTTTGTGCCTCTTGTGATGATTGATACTAACTGCTTAGTTGCGTAAAAAATAAAACTTATTGAATAAAGTTATGGTAAAGTATAATAACAATATTGTCATGCAACTCGCTTTAGAGGATCAAATAAGATATCTTCATATAAAAATAATATCGTTTAACACAATAAAATTTCGAAAACTAAGTTGGCACAATAGCAATAGCAAATTAAAATCAATTGACACAAAATCACCAAGATAAAGGCTACTGATAAAAATCGGTAACTTGTGAAGTATAAAACCCTTCTTTGTGGCGGATATAGGACTGAAAATTATAGCCTTATTATTTATTGTGGATGCATTTTTAGTAGATAATATGACTGGAAAATCCATGTTATCTACTACTAGTATCTTAGTAATTATGATTATTATTAATAATTCTTATTCTTATTAATGAATTTTATTTCAATTTGCACTAATTTACTCATCCCCACCTTACTCGTTGATTATCAAGTTATTCATTAATTTAAGTAATTTTATAATATAAGTATTATTTATAAATATATAATA
>KK113936.1:98001-123931 GCA_000611955.2 Stegodyphus mimosarum
AGAGCGGGAACAATTTTTTTACGTCTTTTAGAATTCAGTACCCGCGGTCAGAGGGTTAACATACGAAGAAAGCTTCTCTCATTGACACATAGTTCCAAAGCAAGTGGCAAGAAAGAAATGTTAGATGAGTGCCCTCACCCACTACTAGAATTTTGAAGACTACAGAGCACCGTTCTTCTGAGTAAAATCCTTCTGCGTTTGTAGTTGATACTAACCTACTTGATGATGCAGCATCACTTACAGTTCCCATTTTTCAAATTTTTTAATTAAACTTCTGTTTTTGTACTGCGCTTGCCGGTGGTAAATTAACGGCCTTCAGAACATTATTCTTACTAGGACAGCACTGTTGAATTCTTTCATTTGTTTTTTCTCTCAATTTTCTATACGAAAGAGAGATATGATAATTTACTACCTATCCGCAGTATATTGCATTATCGCAGTGTATTGCAGTATATCGCAGTATATTGCATATATCATACTGCATTACTGATTAGAAAGCTACTACATAGAATGCTATGCATTACAAAACTATTCAGCTATCTCCAAATACTAAATAAGGGGTATTACTGATTACGAACTTTGATGTAAATGTATCTAAACAGAAAATCGATATCAAAATAAACAAAATATTTAAGTAAAGTTTTCTATTTGTTTATTTACTGAAAATAGCTTAAATATCATATATATATTTAAGAAAAGGAATTTAATTAGGTGTCTGAGAATTAACGAGTTTCAGCCTCACATATAAATGGGAAGTAATTAAACAAAACGTGCTGATGGTAGAGATAACCAACAGAACATTTATCCACGCTGATAGAAACTGTTGTTAAATATTTTAAATAAAATACTATTAGTTCTAGAGCTGTAGTATGCAAATGAACGCGGACGTTTTACCAAAATTACCCTGTTAAATTTTGGATTTGTTTTATTTCATTATAAATCAGCATTGCGCACTAAGTTTATAAACAAAAAGTTTGCTTTTTTAAATGCTTCCAGCTAGAAGATTTTTTGCTGAAATATTTTTACATTGTTTTTCATTCGTACGTAAAGTTCTTATTTACCTAATAGCTCTCACTTCAAAACCAGATGAAGTTACAAGTTCTACAGAACTACAGTCTGAAGCTACTACGACGCCTACGACGACGATAAACGAAAGTGAGTGCTTTCCAAACGCCTTTACTGTTCTGTAGTTTAAAATCTAGTTAACATTATGCAGACAATAAGTATAATTTGTAAAACAAATATATTCAGTTTTACCGCATTGGTAGTACAGTTTCATCTTAACATTTTTTACCTACTGAACACATTGAAAGGTAATTATTATATACTTGCCTTTTACATGGTTTTTGATTGAAGAATTTTATATCTCTATCAGCTTGTGGTAAATGCAGAGTCGAATGAAGTATTTTTTGAAGGTTAGGTTAGGTTATTCAATTATGGCAAAGCACACGAGGGCTATCTGACTAAAGGGAGGGATGCCTTCGTGGAGGACTTTCTAAGGGAAACTGGCTCGTATACACGTAACACATGGGGAAAACCACGAAAACGCCCATGCAGCCAGCCCGTTCGCGGGATTCGAACCTCGGACCGAACTACCAGTGTTCAGCGTCTTTACCCCTTCGGCCGCTGGTGGACCTAGTATTTTTTGAAAGCTTTGTAGTTTAAGATAAAAGGAACTTGTTTGAATTGTTAATATGTCAGAAGCTGAGCAGGAAAATAAAATTGTTTAAGGTAAATAGAAGCCCAAAAATGGAAAAAAAAAAGAAAATTTACTGTCAAAAATTTAAAGAGTAATATCTATTTTTTAAAGTTTTAGAGAATGAATCTAAACTATTATATGATGTAAATGAAGCCAGCAAAAGGATGAATATTTTTGCATTCCCGTCCACGGGTATCGGTGACACATTTGAATATTAATCTTGCATTTTTCGGTTTTGCGTAGGGATCAAAAGGAATAATGAATGTGGTTTTGATAAACATTTTAAAGCTATATTATGACCTATAGTAGAAAATTAATTTTTGCAAAATGAAGCCCGTACGAACAAACCTACTTCCATGAAAAAAGTGATTTTGTTGATTTGTGGATTTTTCTAGATGTGAACGATGTGTATGATCTTACAAATGCGTCAAACTTTATGTCATTATAATTAGAATTTCATATACATTGATGTGCAAAACCTAAGCAACAGCAAGGTTTTTTGCCATAACTCCACGAGAAATCAACTGAGAGACATGAAATGCAAAAGTGAAGGAAGAGTATTATGTACGTAAAGGATGACGAAAGCATCGGAGCTGAAAAAGGAATACAATGCATACGGTATGGAATCAAATAAAAACAAGCTTTATTGAACGCATAGTATCGTGACTCATGATTGTCTTTCCAAGAGGAAGAATAACAAGCAGATGTTCCTTAATATGAGGTATGCCCTCCCCTCACTGCAATGGTCAGAACCAGCTAGTGCAACATTTCTTGCGGTGGGAGTGCCCATTCCTCAATCAGCATCTGTTTGAATTGTTGGGTGTTCTCCGGAGGGTGTAAGCCTGCTGAAATGCGTCACTCCAAAGCATCCCACACATGTTCGATGGGATTTAAATCTGGGGAGTGCGCTGGGCAATCCATTCCAGTGACATCTTCACATTCCAGTAGCTCCTCAACAGCAAGAGTCCGATGTGGCCGTGCTTTGTCATCCATAAAAATTAAGTCTGGGCCAATGGCACCTCGGAACAGACGCACATGGAGAAGGAGTACCTCCTCACAATAGCGATCCCCGGTTACAGATCATCCGTCGAAAAGTGGAGCTCAGTTCGCCCGTTCAGCATAATGCATCCCTAGACAAGAACTCCAGGACCGCCGTTACGGTGTCTTTCTTGATGTTACTAGGAGAAAATGGGGTCCCGACCTCTTTCCGATTCCAAAGGCGTTGAGAATCGCTTCTAGTACTGAACCGACTCTCATCATTAACCCTTTAACTGCTTAAGACGTCTTTAAACGTTTTCAAAGATCGCTCTGAAAATGCTTAAGACGCGTATACACGGAACTGAAATTGCTCGAAAAATGATTAAGACGTGCATACACGGAGGCAAGGTTTTCCCGATAAATTCTTAAGACGTGTCACTTGCACAAAGCTCTTAATAGGCTGTGAAATCTGTTTGAATAGCGCACTTTACGGAAGAGCCCTCTGAGTAAAGGCTTATTGTCAGACAGCAAATATATATTATTCTGCAAGGTTTTTGAATGATGACAAATCGTTTTACAACTGTGTGCCTTCTGGTACATTGTAGTAATGAAAGCCCAATCCTATACTGATTACATCCCAAAATCTTTAGTAAAAATAGGAAAAATTCAGAAATGTAATGAAAAATGCATTTTTAATAAATCGTATAATATATCATTGACTATTTGATCTTCGTATTAAAAGTTGGTATAACATAAAGATCGTCTTGGACAGCACTTTTCTTAGAAACAAAGATATAAAATGTAGCAGTGAAAAGAGGTAATAAAGATCATAAAAACTAAACTTTTAATGAAATTTGCTAATTACGTAAGTTTTAGAAATGCATTAGAAAAATAAGAATATCAAGTATTTAAACTGTGTGAAAAATAATACATAAGGGGAATTATTTGCCGAAAATCCGTTGAAGAAAAAAGGCAGACCAGTGACAGAGCGCTAATGTCGCTGAACCCTGGTAATTCGAACTGGGCTCGAATCCCAGCAAACAGGCTGCTGCAGGGGCGTTTTCTTGGTTTTCCTATGTGTAACGAGGATACGGGGCAGTTTTCTTTAGAAAGTCCTTCACAAAGGCATCCCTCTTTTGTGTACTTTTCCATAGTAAAAGAAAAATGCAATATAAGAAAAAAATTGTTTGTGAATGTGTGGGATTATTTTAAAGAACAAACATTTCTGCTATGATTTTCATAAAAATTGTAAGACAGTAGAAGGAATTAATCTTTTTTATTAATGTCGGAAGAGGTAATTATTTTCTCACCTATTTTATATTTAAAAAAACAATTGATTTCTTTCCTTCATCGTGCTTGCTAAATTTGCTAATAAGCTTGCCCTTGTTCTAAAATCGGTAGGAACTGAAGATTTTCGATGTTTAACATTTGATCTGTTTAATCATGGTATTTTAATCTCATGAATGAACTCAGCCCTGGCCAGTGATGTATTTCTCTTTCATAGGAGAGTAACAGCAACATTCGTAATATTAAGAATAAATAAATAAATTTTAGAAGCAGAAGATTTTGCTGTACTGTTAGCTATTGCTTAAACACCTGGAAGAAATGATATTATTTTCATCTAGCGATAAATCCTGTTCATTATTAATAAAAAAAAATTCGAGAATATGTTTTTATTACTCTGCGATGCATAAGACGTTTTATTTATCTTCGATATTTCTAGAAAATCGTTGCTCAATACAGCAAAAGTAAATAATTCAGTAAGCCATTTTATTTGGATTTCTTAGCCACATTTTTCAATAAGTGTTTCTTCGTACCATGAGTGTCATAAATAAAATAGGTTTCTAATATCTTATGATAATGGTCAGTTGCAAAACTCCTACCTTTATCTTTTATATATGTTTTCGTCTTCCATCTATCCGCAAAAAACCCAGCTGACAATTATTTTATAATAATATATAGATTGAAAAGAGATCATATCTATTCCTTTTTTCTTAAATTTTGATTAAACTGCAGTAGACTTTTTAACTAATTTGATGTTTTTCTCCTTATAACAGTTTTACCATAAAGAAGTATAGAAAGAATCGCTGGATTTCACAAAATTGGAATATATTTTGATTTAAGTTTTAATTTTATTTGGTTTTATGAGTAAACAGAATATATTTAATTTTATGAATTGGCAAAAGTAGGCTGCGCTGTTATTTAAAAGAAGAAGGAAGTAAAAGCTTAAATTTTATTAGCATCATTTTTTAAATTTCAGTGGAAAACTGTGATTTGAAACATCGGGCGACAATCTGATGTTTTCAAACTATAAATACTTTATTTTTTCGTCTATTTTTTTTAAAGTCTTGTTAGTGATATGAGGTGTAGTATTCACTTCCTCGGCCACAAGTGTCGTGAATGTTTGATTTTTTATTAATTATTCCCTTCGTCCCTGGCGTACATCCATAGTAAGAACTGCGACAAATCTCGTTCGCTCTTCTTTTCCTCCTTGTCTGCTGTTGTTCTTAATTAGTTTGAAATACACTAAATTATTTCCTTCATTAATGTGAGATATACGCTTGTGCTATTTTTTATAGAAACATAATATGCTCTAAATTTATACACAAAAAAATCACTCATATTATAAAGAACAATATTAATACTACAGAACTAAATTTATTAGTTCAAGTATTCATTCCGCTAGACGATAAATATTTTTAATCTCATTCTATTTAAAATACTGCATGAAAGAAATGTACCAATTATGGATTTTCGACAGTGAATATACTTTTTTCATAGCATTACTCAAATAAATTACTATGACATGATTCGTCTCAATGCTAGTGGCCGTTCTAAAATTGGAAAATATTTGTTTTAGAAATTAAATCTAATAAAGATCTCATTGCTGAACCACATTTAAATGATATCAGTTTTATGAATAATAGACATAATATTTTGGAGAGCTTTACGGATATAATTAACAATTTTATGTTCTTCAATAGAATACAAAATTCAAGAAGTTCCCTTAAAACGATTTTTTTATTAAAGAGAAGAATTTTAATTTGAGTGGCTGTGAAAGACGTAGATCAATGAAAGAATTATCGACACATTTATTACTTCTGCTATAATTAATTTAAATATTAAGACTAATTTAGTGGAGGCAAGAATTTATAAACGACTCGTGCCGAACAGTCTTTCATTTGGCTTTGAGTATTAAGCATTTAAGAATTATTTAAGCATTAACGCATTATTTAAGCACTGTCCTTTTTTTACTGAAAACTTAGTTTTTTTGCATATTGAATATTATTTATTCCTTTGATGATTTGTTTGACATTTTGCCTAAGAAATGAAGCCAAGAATTCATTTTCCAGGTTTAGAATGTAATTTTTTCATGAGGCCATGACATGACGAAAGCTAAAAGATACAGCAGACGAAACGTGTAGTAAACGGATGGTGTAAAATGAAATTGAAAAGCTATGTGAAATTATTGTTCGAAAAACTGAAAAGAAAACCTATGAGAATCTGTACTATTGTAAACAATCAATAGCAAGTTTAAGAACTTTTTAGAGAAGCTAAATAATAATAATAATAATAAATCTGAAGGCTTTCAGATTTTATATTACGCCCAAGGCGACGTTTTCTTAACGTTTTATGTGTTACCTTTATTTATAAAATATCATGTTCTTCGCACTTGAACCATAAAACCCAATTCAACAGCAATATCACAAAAAAATTAAAAGAACATATCTTTAGAATTTCCGATACACAGTCTCGCGCGCTGGAGATTTTTTTTTTCTGTACAGCGTTGCCGTTGCTTGCTTTGAAATCGTTGAGATTGTTAATCAAAAATTCGTTAAAGTTTTACAAAACATCAAACAGATAATAAAACAAATTCCAAATTTGGGCTTCCAGATGCCCATATTCGAGTGAAGGACTACGTTATTAAAAATTTGATGTCTCTAGGTACTGTTGTTTTTTCAGAATGCGAGAAACATACATTCATACAGATTCTTTATTATTTAGTTTCTCTAAATATAACGCAAGACTCTTATATTTAGCGGCAGCGATTTGAAAAGTGATTCAGACTTTCATAGTATTATTTTTTAAAATATACTATAAAAGTCAGGTATTCTAAAAATTTTTATCTTGAAATTTTTTTATATTATTAAGTTATACTAAATTTTTTTATAGTGAACGCAAAATGGCAAAACAAAACTAATAGCCCTTTTGTGTAAATTGCCCGTTTGGGCTAATGATTGTCTAAATTTCAAATGAAATTAGTAGATTTAAAGCTTTCAGATCTTTATATTAAAAGAATACTAACGCAATTCAAATCTAGGTGTGAATTCTCAATCCAGAATAAAGCTAAAAACCGAAGTTTGTTATTTCAGATTTATTGCGTATGCAATAGTTTAACTAATAAATATTCTATTGCATTTAAGATTTTAAAAGTAATATGTTTGAAAATAAGATATCTGTATAAAAGAAAACTTTTACGTTTTGTAGTTCTGAAATCTATTCATGAAATGCTGATGAGCTGAAACTTGTTGGACATTTACCCTACGGCACTCCCACGGTCAGTCAGAGAAAAGCTATTCTTTTGCACCATTCTTGACAGCTCGCAGCTACTAATGTTTATGGAGCAATCTATCTCAATTAGGCGAAATCTTTAATCCAAAATTCTAGGAGGTAAGAAAACTAACAAAAGAAGTTGCTAGCATTTTTCGAAAGTTCAGTGTTATTTTCGCGACATTTTAGGGGGAGTTGGGTGGAAAGTTAGCCACAATTTTAAAGGTATTTGCAGAAAATAACTCGACAAGCTAAGGGTTAAAGGGGACACGACTCCATTGATCAGTTGTCCAGTTTTTGTGCTCTCTGCGCCACTGTAAACGGTGGCGTGGGTGGCCAACTTTCAACGAGAGGCAGCGTTCAGGACGGCGGGTGAATTGGCCCCCTTTTTGAAGGCGTGTGGCCACAGTAAACCGCGACACTTCTCGCCCCGTTGCTGTACAGAGCTTCTGAGCGATGGCGCTTGCTGACTGCTGTCGGCCTCTTTTCGCCTGTAGGACGATATATCGGTCATCCCCTGTAGAAATCGTCCTCGGGCGGCCACCACCAACCATTCTAACAGCTGTACCTGTGGTCTGGAATGCTTTCCAAGCGCGCGAAACGACACTTTTGTTGATTTCGAACTCTGCAGCTACACTGGTGACAGTACGCCCCTCCTCCAGCTTTAAGATGATCCTTCCACGTGTGAAGTCGTCCAGTGATTTCTTCCAGCCATATTTCACGAACTGACTCACTGGCACTTGCAGCGAATATGTTGAATTGCGTCTTCGTCCTTCCTTTTATTCTACTGCTGAGCTGCGCGCGCCGACATCATGCGTGTGTACGCTCAAATCGCCTCTGACGTTTTGTTCCTGATATTTGCATACGCATGACATTTCTACTGTTTTACGTGTTCATTGTACTGACCTCCAGACCTCCTTTTCTGCAATTTCATGGCTATCTGCTAAATTTTTACTTTGTTGCTTACGTTTTGCACACCAGTGTTGAATTTTATTGCTTGTATTAACTAAATATGCCAAAGCACAGGACGGTTATCTGTCTACTGGAAATGAAAATCTTAATGGAAAACTTTCCAAGGGAAATTGCTTTGTATTTGCATGACGCATAATAAATCATAGACGTATTTATGCAGTCAGACCTTTCGCTAAGACTCTAACCTGTATCGAATTAGCAGTACTGAGTGATTTTGTACATTCTGCCCTCTAATGGGGTATATACGTTTTACATTCTGCTGATTTCTTCTGTTTTATATGGTCTTCTATACCGCCCACCCGATTCCCGCTTTAGTGACCTGAATACCGTAACGGTGGGCCTGGGATCGAATCCGGGAGAAGGCATGGTTGAAACTGTCCGTCCCTTTAAGAGAAGGCAGCATTCCCACTTATTAGGTGATGCCATGACGAAATGGCCTCCGCTCTCTGCCCTTCCAGTGACGGAAGGCTTGTGGCTATTAAATAAAGCGCTCGGCCATTAACAAAATCTCTTTTATTGCATAATTGTCTGGTAATTTGTTCCAAACACAGACAGCCGAAAAATAAATATAATAAAAGTAACAAAATATTTGACAGTAAATAAACTATCTCCGTATTTAGACATTGCTCTAGTAAATCATTTTAAAAGGCAAGGACTTGAATTACTGGATGGCTAATAAAATAAAATTCCTTTCACTAAAAACATCGAAGCTGACCTAATCTCTACTTATTATTAAAAAAACAATAATTAATATTTTTACTGCATTTATTGACCTTGCAACTTTTGTAACGTTTAGTGCTTTCTTGATGATAGGGCGCTGTTAGAATGAAATTGTTGTTTTTATAGTCAGCTAAGAAATCTTCCTCTAGTATAGACCACTTTTCGGATACTAATAGATAAGTTTGCTAATGATTATGTTAGATCTGGCCATCCTTTAGATCTAAGAGTCTCTAACTTTGAATAAGAAATGTTGTGAATGGTGAGGTTTTCATTTGTACTAATGTCTTGCAACCCATTCCTCTTTCATTGGTGATGAAATAGCTCCAGATAGCATTGTGTTATTTAAATTTCCCAGCAATAATATGAGCAGTGATGTTCGACAGAAAGCTGGCTTTGATTCCCCATGTCTTTCAAACCTGTCAGAAGACAGGTTTGAAAACACTTAATATTTTAAAAGACTTTGCAAAAACCTCCTGGGGTTTCGAAAGTGGTTTACTTCTTCGCATTCGCTCGTGCGCTCTGAACTGAAATATGGCTCAGCTTTTTAAAGATCTGCACGGTCTTCAGTTTTATTGAAACTAGATCCCTTTCATCATTAGGTTCTGCGCAATTCTTCTGAAGCTTACAGAACATTTCCTGTTCACAGCCTGTAAGTCGACTGCTAAGAATCATCACTCTAGTTAAAACCTAAACAGTTGTGTCTGTGCTATCATTTCAATATAATATTACAACCTGACTATTCGTGTTAATTCATTCTTTTTGATGACATGAATGAGTTCTTATTTGAAGCAGTACCATTGTGTAGTCTTTCTCTTTAGAGTTTGCTCATAAATAAGCAATATTGGATAAGAAATGTTTATACCCAGGTCAACAAAGCACTTTGAAATCCTGCACTGAGGGATTGCACAGAATCGGCTTTTTGATGTCTGTTGAAAGAGAGATGTGATAATTTACTACTTATCCGCAGTATATTGGCACTAAGTCATACTGCATTACTGATTAGAAATCTACACATAGAATGCTATGCATTACAAAACTATTGAGCTATCTCCAAATATTATATAAGAGGTATTACTGATTACGCACTTTGATCTAAATGTATCTAAGCAGAAAATCGATATCAAAATAAATAAAATATTTAAGTAAAGTTTTCTATTTGTTTATTTACTGAACTTAGCCTAAATATCATATATATATTTAAGAAAAGGAATTTAATTAGGTGTCTGAGAATTAACGAGTTTCAGCCTCACATATAAATGGGAAGTAATTAAACAAAACGTGCTGATGGTAGAGATAACCAACAGAACATTTATCCACGCTGATAGAAACTGTTGTTAAATATTTTAAATAAAATACTATTAGTTCTAGAGCTGTAGTATGCAAATGAACGCGGATGTATTACCAAAATATATCCCTGTTAATTTTTGCATTTGTTTTACTTCATTATAAATCAGCATTGCGCACTAAGTTTATAAACAAAAAGTTTGCTTTTTTAACTGCTTCCAGCTAGAAGATTTTTTGCTGAAATATTTTTACATTGTTTTCCATTCGTACGTAAAGTTCTTATTTCCCTAATAGCTCTCACTTCAAAACCAGATGAAGTTACAAGTTCTACAGAACTACAGTCTGAAGCTACTACGACGCCTACGACGACGATAAACGAAAGTGAATGCTTTCCAAACGCCTTTACTGTTCTGTAGTTTAAAATCTAGTTAACATTATGCAGACAATAAGTATAATTTGTAAAACAAATATATTCAGTTTTACCGCACTGGTAGTACAGTTTCATCTTAACATTTTTTACCTACTGAACGCATTGAAAGGTAATTATTATATACTTGACTTTTACCTGGTTTTTGATTGAAGATTTTTATATCTCTATCAGCTTGTGGTAAATGCAGAGTCGATTGAAGTATTTTTTGAAAGCTTTGCAGTTTAAGATAAAAGGAACTTGTTTGAATTGTTACCATGTCAGAAGTTGTGCAGGAAAATAAAATTGTGTAAGGTGAATAGAAGCCCAAAAATGGAAAAAGAAAAGAAAATTTACTCTAAAAAATTTCAAGAGTAATATATATTTTTTAAAGTTTTAGAGAATGAATCTAAACTATTATATGATGTAAATGAAGCCAGCAAAAGGAAGAATATTTTTGCATTTCCGTCCACGGGTATCGGTGACACATTTGAATATTAATCTTGCATTTTTCGGTTTTCCATAGGGATCAAAAGTAATAATGAATTTGGTTTCGGTAAACATTTTAAAGCTATATTATGACCTATAGTAGAATATTAATTTTTGCAAAATGAAGCCCGTACCAACAAAACTACTTCCATCAAAAAAGTGAATTTGTTGATTTGTGGATTTTTCTAGATGTGAACGTTGTGTATGATCCTACAAATGCGTCAAACTTTGTGTCATTATAATTAGCATTCTATATACACTGGTGTGCAAAATCTAAGCAAGAGCAGGGTTTTGTGCCATAACTCCACGAGAAATCAGCTGTGAGACATGAAATTCTGAAATGAAGGAGTGTATTATATACGTAAATGATGAAGAAAGCATCGGACTGAAAAGGAATACAATGCATACGATATGGAATCAAACAAAAACAAGCTTTATTGAACGCATAGTATCGCATAGTATCGAAAAATAAATATAATAAAAGTAATAAAATAAAATATTTGACAGTAAATAAACAATCTCCGTATTAACATTGCTCTAGTAAATCATTTTAACAGGCAAAGACTTAAATTACTGGATTACTAACAAAATAAAATTCCTTTCACTAAAAACATCGAAGCTGACCTAATCTCTACTTATTATTAAAAAAAGAATAATAAATATTTTTATTACATTTATTGACCTTGCAACTTTTGTAACGTTTAATGTTTTCTTGATGATAGGGCGCTGTTAGAATGAAATTGTCGTTTTTATGGTCAGCTAAGAAATCTTCCTCTAGTATAGACCACTTTTCGGATACTAATAGATAAGTTTGCTAATGATTATGTTAGATCTGGCCATCCTTTAGATCTAAGAGTCTCTAACTTTGAATAAGAAATGTTGTGAATGGTGAGGTTTTCATTTGTACTAATGTCTTGCAACCCATTCCTCTTTCATTGGATGAACTAGCTCCAGATAAAATTGTGTGATTTAAATTCCCCAACAATAATATGAGCAGTGATGTTCGACAGAAAGCTGGCTTTGATTCCCCATGTCTTTCAAACGTGTCAGAAGGCAGGTTTGAAAACACTAAATATTTTAAAAGACTTTGCGAAAACCTCCTGGGGTTCCGAAAGGGGTTTTCTTCTTCGCATTCGCTCGTGCGCTCTGAACTAAAATATAGCTCAGCTGTTTAAAAATCTGCACGGTCTTCAGTTTTATTGAAACTAGATCCCTTTCATCATTAGGTCCTGCGTAATTTTCCTGAAGCTTTCAGAACATCTCCTGTTCACAGCCTGTAAGTTGACTGCTAAGAATCATGACTCTAGTTAAGACCTGAACAGTTGTGTCTGTGCTATCATTTCAATATAATATTACAACCTGACTATTCGTGTTAATTCATTCTTTTTGATGACATGAATGAGTTCTTATTTGAAGCAGTACCATTGTGTAGTCCTTCTCTTTAGAGTTTGCTCATAAATAAGGAATATTGCATAACTGATGTTTATACCCAGGTCAACAAAGCACTTTGAAGTCCTGCACTGAGGGAATACACAGATTCGGCTTTTTGATGTCTCCAACCATCTTGATAAAAGAAATACTAAGATTATATATCAGTGAGATTTTTAGACCATAGACCGATATATAGTAGTTATGTTCCACTAGCAATTGGTCCTATTAGAATGCCCCTCATAATTTAAAATCGAAGGATGGAAAGATTACTGCATGATAACTGTTGAATCCTCACATCCGAATTGACTGCTATAACCCATGTTCTTTCATCCATATCTAAGCTATGGTTATATTTAAGGGGAGTCATTTAATTTTTCTGACTCGTTTATTACTCTAAAAGCTTTAGAAACATGCTCTGACACCCAGAATTTGGTAGTTGTTAAATATCCAATGTTGAATAAAACCTTAAAGAGTAGCAGACATAAAATATTTTACTGCTGGGTTCAAGTACAGAGAGAAATAAAATGTAATAATTTGGCAGGTATCACAGCTAAATCTGCTGTTGAACTATACAATCAACTCGGTCCTTTTAGCGATGTCAACAAGGTCATTAAATGAAGTCTTGAGTAAATGGCAACAACTCTGAGATGTTCAGCGAAAGGATAAGCGTGAAACCTAGAACAAAATTTTGGGAAAGTAATAGAAACCGGAAGGTAGAAAACAACTCATAGTATAGGATGTCCCAGAATTCTTTCTCTGATTCCAAATATTCATTAGACATAAAAGACACATAGACAAATACTTTGTATTTAGAATTGCATGTAACCTATTCAAATTTCTGTGTACACAATTGATAAATTTATATGTACGATTCTTTCGATGTTCGAAGGATATCCAGGGGACATTCCATTGCCATCCAAGTGCTGGTCAGCATTACCTGTAGGAGGGATGTTATGACTTCAATAATTTCTGTACCGTAATGCTGCGATGGCGTTCACTGATGTTCACTGACCTGGTCCCTGACATAACCTCAAGGGAAGAAATTCAGTGGGTTATGTGATGCCAGGTGATAGTGGAGGCTAGTTTATGGGACCATCACGCCCAATCCACCTCCCCGGAAATGTTGTATTCGAATACGCACGGACATCTAACCCTTAATAAGGTGGCTCATGATCTTGTTGGAAAAGTAAGTATGGAATGTCCTGAATCTTACGGCACAACAAGTAACTGCAGCATATCAAGTTAGGTATTGGCTGTGATAGTCCTTTCACTGAAGAAAAGGTTCTATGACCTTATTGTGCATAGGACTACTCCATGCGAGCAGCTCAGGACTGATGGTCCTAAACACAGCTTGGGGAATCTCGCATCCCCTGATTCTAGCATTGTGTCGATTGACACCCCATTTAAATGAAGTGTGGTGTCATCTGAAAAAAGGACACGTTTCAGAGAGTCAGCGGCTTTCTCATTCTCAGATAGCATGGGAACAGCAAAGTCATAACGAGCACTGTAATCCAACAATCAAAGTAAATGCAAGTATGTCCAGCAAAACTTGAATATGTTCCATGTAATTCAAAATAAAAATATTTATTTAACCCTTTAACTGCTTAAGACGTCTTTAAACGTTTTCAAAGATCGCTCTAAAAATGCTAAAGACGCGTATACACGGAACTGAAATTTCTCGAGAAATGATTAAGACGTGTATACACGAAGGCAAGGTTTGCCGATAAATGCTTAAGACGAGTTGAGACGCTACGCGAGGTCTTTTTTCCCCCTGCGTTTCCGCAGGCGGCTGTCATTTGCACAAAGCTCTTAATAGGGTGTGAAATCTCTTTGAATAGCGCACTTTACGGAAGAGCCCTTAGACTAAAAGCTTGTTGTCAGACAGCAAGTGTATATTATTCTGCAAGGTTTTTGAATGATGACAAATCGTTTCACAACTGTGTGCCTTCTGGTACATTGTAGTAATGATAGCCCAATCCTCAGTCGCTGATTACATCCCAAAATCTTTAGTAAAAAAAGGAAAAATTCAGAAATGTAATGAAAAATGCATTTTTAATAAATCGTTATAATATATAATTGACTATTTGATCTTCGTATTAAAAGTTGGTTACAGTTTCTGATTTCTCAACAACAAGAAAAAGATATATAATGTCAAAATTAACTGTATGTTTGCCTTCGTATTTCAAGTGGAGTTTTTAATGGTATTTTCTTTATGAAAAGACAACACTGTTTTTTTAGCATGCCTGAGTTTTGGCATTTGTAATTGTGACTGACTGTGTTACTATAAACGCGAACTTACATGTAAAAAATTCTTCGAGGTAGAAATTAAAATATTCAACTTAAAAAATATATTAAATCGAGTAAATGAATATGCTGAAAATATTCATGAAGATCAATAGCTTCGTTTAAATACAATGTACGTCCAGAAAGTAAGTTCCGTTTGGTAATAAAAGTAAATTGTGTACAGCTACAGAAAAGTTATTTATTGCACAAAATTCAACAACTCTTAAACTACTTTTCCACATAACTGCCGAAATATTGCAGGCATTTGTCATAGCGTGGCACAAGTTTTTGTATACCTTCTTCATAGAAATTTGCCGCCTGTGTCTTCAACCAGTTGGAAACAGTTTCTTTCAGCTCGTCGTCATTGTTAAAGTGTTGACCGCCAAGGAAAGACTTAAGATGTAAGAACAGATGAAAGTCGCTAGGAGCGAGGTCAGGGCTGTACGGAGGATGGTCAAACACGTCCCAGCCAAATCCCTGTAGGAGGTTTTTCGTCACATTTGCAGTGTGTGGTCGTGCGTTGTCGTGAAGAAAAACAACACCTTTTGACAGCAATCCTCGGCGCTTATTCTGAATTGCACGGCGCAATTTCCGAAGTGTCTCGCAATAAGCATCTGCTCTGATTGTTTGACCACGCGGTAAGAAATTAATGAGTAAGATGCCTTTCCAGTCCCAGAACACTGTGCACATCATTTTTCGAGGTGTCAAGATTTGCTTCGGCTTAACCTTTGCTGGGGATGAAGTGTGCCTCCATTCCATTGATTGCCGCTTACTTTCAGGGGTGTCGTAAGAAACCCAAGTTTCATCTCCTGTGACTATCTGTGTCAGAAATTCTTCACCGCTTTCAGCATAACGGGTCAAAAACTGAAGTGCACTACCCATCCGTTTTGTTTTGTGTTGCTCAGTAAGAATCTTTGGTACCCAACGTGAGCAAAGTTTACGAAATTTCAGTTTTTCGGTAACAATTTCATGCATTAGTGATCGTGAAATTTGGGGAAATTCCATAGCGAGAGCACTAATTGTAAACCTTCGGTTTTCATGGATCTTGTCATCAATCGCGTGAACCAGTTCTTCTGTAACCAAAGATGGACGCCCACTTCGTTCTTCATCGTGCGCATCACTACGTCCGTCATTGAACTTTCGGACCCATCTTCTCACCATTGAATCACTCATCGCTTTTGGTCCGTAAACATCGCAAATTTGCCGATAAATTTCACTAGGTTTCACTTTCCTCGCATTCAGAAAACGAATCACAGATCTGATTTCACAAGCGGCGGGATTTTCAATCAACACCGACATTGTAAACAAGCACAACAAAGCGTACGTGACTGACAGCGATCTCCAAATGGCGCGCGTTTCTTCTCCTTGATACAGAGCGTCTACTGCGCATGTGCGGAACTGCGATCGCAGAGCTGCAGCGGAGATAAATTGAAACGGAACTTACTTTCTGGACGTGCCTCGTAATTTATTAAAATTTGGAATGCAACCGAAATTTTAAAATCTGCATCGTGTGAAATTCTCCGCCGTGTCTTGGAACTCTTTTAGAAAGAAATCTATAAGTCTTTTATTCTTATATTTAATGGAATATAAGAGATTGAAAAAAATAAGTGCTTGGAAATGTTAGATATTTTGCGCCCAAAATATTACAGTTGAAAAGCTGTTTTATTATCAGAAAATAAATTATTTCCTCTCGAAATGTCAGTGGTGATAGCGATAAATTGAATGAAAGATTTTCTTTATATTGAGAACTTAATTAATATATAAATTCGTTATTACCTAATAACTGTATCTACGCAATTATTTTGCAAAGTCCTTTGATACAAATGCTAATAAACGCACCGAGCGGTTGAGTGGCTAAGTCGCTGAACGCTGGTAGTTTGAGATTGGTTTTAATTCCAGAGAAGGGGCTGTTTATGATTTTTCCTCAAGTGTAACGTTGATGCGAGTCAGTTTGCTTTACGAAATCCTTCCCGAAGGCATGCTTATAAATTATTTCTTCCTCCTTTCTGCATGCATTTGAGGTGTCACGGTAGCACACTCGGCGCGTTTTCGAGAGGTCCAGGTTTGAGAACCTGTGAGGGCATTGCTCAGTTTTCACGTCTCTTGTCTCAAAAATCCTAATGACTCTACAGTGGCGCCCGAACTAAAAGGTCGTGGATGATGATTCTTTACCACAAGGATTTGTCGACTGGGTCCCCTAATCCCTAGTGGCCCCTTGAATGAGGGAGTATATAAGGTAATTTCTTGCTCTTTTCTGCATGCCTTCGTGGTTTTACGGTAGCATTCTCTGCGCGTATTCGAGAAGTTCAATTTCGAGTCCCAGTGAGGGTATTGTTCCTTTTTCGTGCCTCCTGTCTCAAAAATCCTAATGACTCTACGCACTTGCTCTTGGGAGGTAGTCTTGTATACGTCGAAATAATTAAAGCGAAGCTATGAGAAGGATTTTAGTTAATGTATGTACTTAACTGCTTTCACTAAGAGGAAAATCAATCCCAAACCATCTGAGTAATCTTCCGTATTCATGGACAATTTGTTTTTTTATATATTTTACTAAGAAAGAAGTTTCTCGTATTAGCGGGATAAAAGACATTGAATAGTGTCTACAGTAATCCCTGTTATCTTAGTTATTTGGGAAAGACGCACCATTTTTCAATAGATGAAGAAGTAATTGATTTATAGTCATCATATAGATGAATGTTGAATGACGCCCGAAAATTTTCACAGCGAGCTAAACAAAACTGAATTATTAATGAAAAACTTTACCTAACAGCAAAGATATATAAGCCCGTATTTACGCAAAATGCACGATTAAGAATAAAAAATGCAAGTAAAGTAACGATTCTAAAATTTATTTTCCAGAAATAAAGGAAAGTGAGCCCACCTGTAGACAAATGGATACAACCGCTGGGCACCAGTAATTTAGTCCGGATCGAATTTCAAGACTGACTGCATGGCATTTTCATTGTTTTTCCTTGTATACAGCATGAACCAGTTTAAATCCTAGAAGTCCTTCATAAAATCACCTCTTTCTTCAGGCAAATATCTCTCACCTTCTTTGCCACAATCAGTTAAAACTGAGGATTGAGCTAGCATATATTTTACTTGCAAATTATTTGTTCGCGTCTGTTATTATTATTGTACCTCAAAGGAGATGCATTTTTTTAACTTAACGATTAAAATCCTGTATTAGAAAAGCGAAATTTGTAGATATTAATGTGCTTCAAAAAATTGAGTAAATAATCTAAAAGCTGGTGAGAGTTGCCACTCCGTGAAATGTAAGAACTTTCATTTATCTTCCATGCACACGCAGAAAGAACAACTCCTTAGAGCGTTGTCATTCATTAAAAGCATCAGCTCTTTAATTAATTTTTTACATTTATTCAATTTACTATTGATTAAACAATGGAACGATTTAAAGTTAATAAAAGCACTTCTTATAACATAAATCTTCATTTAACTTTTTCGACAATGTCAGTATAAATTAAAATTATATATAGCTTATTACTTTCACAGCTTCGTTGTAATTTATAAAAGACAGATGTTGTCACTGCATGGTACGCGGTTCTTGGTGCGAGGAAAAAAAGTCAGGACCGGATTCAGAAATATTAGTATGTATGCATGTAGGTATCGATGTGTTCATGTATATATGCATATATGTACGTACGAATGTATGTGTGTGTATACATATACACAGATACTCACATACGTACATTTCTGAATGCAATCCCGATAACAGAACAGTACCATTTAATTTACCTGCTAGGTGACATTTCTGTGTTCATAGTTAGTTCTCTTTCATCAAATTCTTACTTTTTCTACTTTAAATTTGCGAGATTATATGTTAAAGTAAAAATGAAGCTTATTGTGAGAAATATATGTCAGGTTATAAAATAAATTTATTGACATTTTCCTTTTTTATATCTATTATCGTACAAATGTACGTTTAAAAATCAGAAAATAGTTATTGAAATGAAAACATTTTTGCAGTTATTATTATTACTACCAGAAAATAAAGTTATTTTCTTGCTTAATTCATAATCACGACTGAATTTTGTAAGCAGTCCTAAGCTATACCAGAATTTCCTGCTCTCCTTTTGCCTGGAATATATTGACATCTTAAGTGCTTCAAGAAAGCGCCTTTGTAGGCTACCAACACATACCAGGTATTTCCACCCCGTTTTGGGCGACCCGTTCTAAACCATTAAAATAGCTTCTGGGGTGCCTTACCTTTTGTTAACATCCTGGATTCGTTTCCTGGGAAGACTCCTTTGAAGGACGAAGGGGAGGGGGTAAAAGGGAGACTTTTTTTTTTTTTGAATGCGAAAGTATTTTAGTGCATTGCTTGATTGTACAATATTTCTAGTTCTGTTCCTCCTACTTTCCTCACACCATGCTTACGCAATTGAAACTGACGTATTTGAATAAAAAGGTCAGTTAGCTACAAATATAAAAAATATAATAGTACACGTTTAGCGAACGGACTTTGAAATGGGAAAAGAGACTATTTTTTCACTTGTTATATTTATCAGTTTTTAATTGCCTTTCTGCTTTTTAAGCAAAATTATCGAAAAAATGCACAAAACAGAGTCATGTTACTTTAATTCAGGAGATATTATAAAGAACCGAAAAAATACTGAATACCAGAATTTCGCTATAAAAGCCTTCAAAAAAAGTCACGAATGGATTGGATATATTTCCTTAAATTCAGTGTAGATTTCTGGATTGTCCAGCGTTTTCCATTAATTCAGACAGTAAAAAGGCCATCAGATAATGAATAATGTTAAAGGTCTACATTTTTTATACTGCTGCTACTAATAAAAATAATAATCTATCAATAATTAAAAATAGGGGAAAACGCATATTTACAGCACTGTTCTCACTATATGTCGCTCTCATGACCTTCGCCTAATGTCCTGGTCAAGCAGGAGTGTAAATGGGTAATCACTCATTCACGGTGTATGAAATAAGAATAATGGCAGCGTGTACAACACAATATACATATAGCGACAGACTAGCTCTCTTCCTTAGCCCTGAAAACAAACAGTCTCCAAAGCCAATGAAGGGCAGTCGTTTTCCCTTCCTCTTAAAAGCTCTAATTACACACTACAAGATCCTTCTATCAACCACTGCTGTACAAAGAGAAGCATTTCCAAATAGTTTACCCATTTCCAAATATTAACATTTCGACATCTATAAACGTTGAAATATAATTTGTTTTCAGAAGATAAACAATAGCTGTTCTCATGTGGGATGAATAATCTTTTACAAGTGATATACTGATGATGGTTGATTACAAATCAATTAGAAACTTTCATCATTTACAAGTTAACATTTAATAAAAAGAAATAACCATTTGCAATTTTCGAAAGCTAATTGTAATTTTTCTCATGACGGGCTTCGAATTTTAAAAAGTAAACTATCAAAAAATGTCATACTCGTGGCTTTTACAAAATATTTTCATTCAAATCAAAAGTGCTTTTTGCATATTGAATATTATTTATTCCTTTGATGATTTGTTTAACATTTTGCCTAAGGAATGAAGCCAAGAATTCATTTCCTAGGTTTAGAACGTAATTTTTTGCTGAGGCCATGACATGGCGAAAGCTAAAAGATTTAGCAGACAAAACGTCTAGTAAACGGTTGGTGTAAAATGAAGTTGAAAGATATGTGAAATTATTGTTCTAAAAACTGAAAAGAAGACCTCTGCGAATCTGTATTATTGTAACGAGCAATCAATAACAAGTTTAAGAACTTTTTAGAGAAGCAAAATAATAATAATAATAATAATAAATCTAAAGGCTTTCAGATTTTATATTACGCTCAAGGCGACGTTTTCTTAACATTTTATATGTTACCTTTATTTATTAAATATCATGTTCTTCGCACTTGAACCATAAAACCCACTTCAACAGCAATATCACAAAAAAATTAAAAAGAACATATCTTTAGAATTTCCGATACACAGTCTCGCGCGCTGGAGATATTTTTTTTTTCTGTACAGCGTTGCCGTTGCTTGCTTTGAAATCGTTGAGATTGTTAATCAAAAATTCGTTTTTACAAAACATCAAACAGTTTACAAAACATCAAACAGATAATAAAACAAGTTCCAAATTTGGGCTTCCAGATGCCCATATTCGAGTGAAGGACTACGTTATTAAAAATTTGATGTCTCTAGGTACTGTTGTTTTTTCAGAATGCGAGAAACGTACATTCATACAGATTCTTCATTATTTAGTTTCTCTAAATATAACGCAAGACTCTTATATTTGGCGGCAGCGATTTGAAAAGTGATTCAGACTTTCATAGTATTATTTTTTAAAATATACTATAAAAGTCACGTATTCTAAAAATTTTTATCATGAATTTTTTTATATTATTAAGTTATACTAAATTTGTTTTATAGTGAACCCAAAATGGCAAAACAAAACTAATAGCCCTTTTGGGTAAGTTGTCCGTTTGGGCTAATGATTGTCTAAATTTCAAATGAAATTAGTAGTTTTAAAGTTTTCACATCTTTATATTAAAAAAATACTAACGCAATTCAAATCTAGGTGTGAATTCTCAATCCAGAATAAAGCTAAAAACCGAAGTTTGTTATTTCAGATTTATTGCTTATGCGAAAGTTTAACTAATAAATATTCTACTGCATTTAAGATTTTAAAAGCAATGTGTTTAAAAATAAGATATCTGTATAAAAGAAAACTTTTACATTTTGTAGTTCTGAAATCTATTCATGAAATGCTGATGAGCTGAAACTTGCTGGCCATTTACCCTACGGCACTCCCACGATGAGTCAGAGAAAAGCTATTCGTTTGCAACGTTCTTGACAGCTCGCAGCTACTAATGTTTATGGAGCAATCTATCTCAATTAGGCGGAATCTTTGATCCAAAATTCTGGGAGGAAAGACAACTAACAAAAGAAGTTGCTAGCATTTTTCGAAAGTTCAGTGTTATTTTCGCGACATTTTAGGGGAAGTTCGGTCAAAAGTTAGCGACAATTTTAAAGGTATTTGCAGAGAATAACTCGACAGGCTAAGGGTTAAACAACAGGCAAAACGCCTATTCTGAAAAATACTAGTAACAGATTAGTTTCCTAAACTAAATGAAATCAAATTATATATAAAATTTAAATTGAAAGAAAAAATAAAGAAAAGGAAAAAGCAACCAATAGCAATATTAAACAAATTAAAGTTAACCAAAGTTCATTGGCTTGAGAATTTTTCTACCATATCTACTAAACTGAATGTTTTTATTAGAAACTTCAGTTTTGCAGTTTTTAGTATCATTTTCTGAGTCATTTTTTCCGGTATTTCCTAAAGATGTGGATGTTTTATTGGTTTTACTCTCGAAAATAGATTCTATATTGTCTATCTCCATTGGAAATATTCTTTTTACCGATCTTAGCAGTTCATCATTAGATGTTTTAACTTTCACCAGTCTGATGTTGTTGTCTTTTCCTGGGTATATCTCGATTACACGACCTATGGGCCAATCTGTTCTTTTTCTTCTATCGTCCTCGACGAACACTAAATCTCCCTTCTTGATGGTTCCCGAAGGCACAGTCTTTGGTCGATGAATTAACAGCCCAAGGTATTCGTCTCTGAATCTCTTACGAAATTCCACACGTAACCTTTGGAGGTATCGCCATCTTTTCGAGAAGTTGATCTTATCCAGACTCTCTAAATCCGGAACACCTTCAGTTCGAACGTCTTGAATGAACATAGATGGAGTGAGTGCACATAAATCGGTAGAATCTTCTGACTCGTAAGTTAATGGTCTGGAGTTGATAGTTGCTTCTGCATCACACATGATAGTTAACATTTCTTCATATGACAGCAACGCTTTTCCCAGAACCCTTCTCAATAATTTCTTAATCATCGGAACCAGTGTCTTCCACCAGCCGCCCCACCATGCAGCGGCTGGTGGATTCAGCTTCCACTGAATTTTCATTGTCGAAGAACTCATAATTTGGTTCCAGTCAACTTGTAAGGTTTTAGTTAAAATAACCAAGTTTTATTTTAATTTAAATCTTTCTATCTCCTCTCTGTTTCAACTTCCCGTCAGAAGAAGCGCGCGTTTTCAGCTTATGCTAATTTGAAGTACAGCGAAGTACTATTTAAACCAGAGGTAGAAACCTCTCAGCGTGAAAGAGCTTTAGTCTCAGATCACGGTTACTCTGCTCAACGTTCGCCTGACCAGCTAGCAGCTAAATTTATAAGACATAGTGCTTACTACGTGATTGCATATTGAAACAAATTGAAGTGCGTTAGTATTAGTATATCTTGCTACGCACCCTTTTAGTGAGAGGCCAAACTCCGCGAAGTGCTCTGCGAAGCAAAGTTTAATTTAATTGCTATTTAGATTTAGTTTAAGTTTATTTGATTGTTAAGTTCGACCCAAGTGCGGTCTTTTACTTTCTGTATCCCTCCCGAGTTGGGAAGTGTCTAAATAATAGTGATTAAATAAAAGAGGATTTCAAATCCCTTTCAAGTGCAGTTATTCGCCAATACAGTATTTACACCAGAACATAGCGTATCATCCGCTCACTGTTCCAGGGCAGGACTGTAGTTTAGAAGGAGTTACTTCAAAATGTTCTCTAAAACTATGCACAGAATACTCAGTCCTGATAGTGGCGCCCGAACAAAAAGAAGAGGATGACCTCAACGACAAGAAGACGAACCTGAGATACCTGCTGTACCTGTCCAAAATCCTTAGATAGCACCTCCTGGCATAGAAGGATTTGGCTACATCGTAAAAACCATGAGAGCAGCCATGACGCCGGCGGCAAGTTTTGACGGCAAGACAGCCGTAATTAATTTCCTAGAAAAGCTAAACTCCCACTTCATGCTAGATCCAGTTCACGAATTTCAGAAAGTCGCTCTTGCTACCAGTACTTTGAAGGGCCAAGCGCTAAGTTGGGTCAAGTGCATTGGAAATAATCTCTTGGGGGAACCAGGAAGCCCCACATATACGTATGAAAATTTCATCACTCCGTCAACCTCCTCCTACATGTCTACCGGAACTTCGGAGAGCATTGCTTCTTGAGTGGAGTAATATCCCCCAAGATCAGGTCGATAATTTGATATTCAGCATGCCTAGGTGTTGTACGGACTGTATTGCATCGTCTGAGAGACATACAATGTATTAACAGTCATACCAACCATGTAATATTGGTTTTTTGTAAATAGGTATTTTTTGTAATTTGCTCCAGGGAGAAAAAATCGCTATTTTTTAATAATATCAAACATATAGCATCTTTTTTTGCTCTTTACCTTTTGTTTAATAAATAAGCTTTACAAATAAGTCAGATTTGTTTTGCTTCTAACTCTTCCTTTGCCTGATTTTGCATTATCCTTAATTTATGAACATGAGTGTAGTTAAATGGCTATCTCAGTAATTTGGTGCGACAGCCCTAAACTGGCGATGATTTTCGCAACTGATCTTTGTCTCCAACTTTGGAGAGGTATCGCAAAAAACCTCCAAACTTCGTGTTCATTTGGCGACATTTTGGTCCAGCTCAGGCGTAACTCTAATTGATACTGCAGTTGAACACTATGTGTAACTGCAACCGTATCTGGCCTTTTTATATAACATTAACCATATATGCCTTCCAGTAATTTCCGGAATAGTAAGGTACTAAAGATTTCTCTTCTTAAGCGTCCCAAACGATAACTTACATTTCGTTACTTCATAAGAGATTGCATATTGACTGAAGTTTTGTAATCAGATAGTTAACAAATTAATATCCTGTATTTGAGTTTGAAGTTTATGGCTTGTTACAGTAGTTTTTCTTCTGTCAGAAAACAGCCTTCCTAGTTTTAATCATTAATTCTGGTTTATATTATCAATATTAAAAGCCCTTAGTGGAGTGTTTCCAAACTTTCAAGAGTTTCATAACGTTACGTTACAATTCCAAATACTTATTATTTTCTGGTCTGGTAAGCGCTGATACTACAATTATATTATAATGAACTGCAGAGGTGATTGAAAACCTATTTGTCGTAGCCACCATTGGCTTTGATTCCTGTTGTTAACTTTAGATTTAACAGTTAGACGCTCATTTTTTTCATCTCAATGGGTAATTAAATAAGAGAAATTTTACTTCCTCTACCAAAAAGAAGTACTCAAATATTTTAAATTCGTTTTTGTAATAAAGAAAAGTCATTTTCAATATAATAAACTTTCAAGCTGGTGCCCTGAAATATGTAATGATTTGCACACATTGATAGGTATAGAAGCGTAATTAAGATGTTTCAGCCATAGCCAAACTGAATTATTCCAGACATTTTAATAAGCCAACATAAATAAACGGCGCGATAAGCGCAACTGGTTTTTTGATGAACGAAATCGGTACTGTCACATTGTTAAAAATATAATTTTAAAGAGCGACGAAGCAGCAACGTCTCTAGTAAAAGAAGCAGAAGCGAAATGTGACATATTTCAAAACTGAAGATTAGTTGAAAAGAATAAATGTTTTAGTTTACAGTCATCTCGTTGGCTATTAAAGCACTCGATATTTCTTGGTTAATTTTCAGTTTGCAATATGTAAATGGGAAATATCTTAATTTAGATATAAAGATAATAAAAGATAAAAAGATTATTAAAGCTTATACGGTATTTCTTCAGCCTTCTTGGCATGCCGTCGTGGTGGTAATGTTCAGCACGCTCTGCGCGTATTCGAGAGGTCCGTGGTTCGAATACCGGCGAGGGCATTCCTCATATTTCATCTCTCCTGTTTAGAAAAATTATCTAATATCTCTACGATTTTAAAGCAAATAAAAGTTAAAATTACGTTATAGTCAATTGTTATGTTACATATCTCCCTTTTAAAGAGAAAAAAACTTGGAGATAAATTCTGGTTCAGAAAATGAAAATAAGTGTTTTAATATGAAAATATAGCTCATAAAATTTTGAATTAAACAATAATCTTAAAATAAAATAAATTTCAGTAAAATATTTATGACATAATTGTGATGCCTGTACATTTCTACACATGTCTTCCCGTCCCTCTCTAAATCTATCCACCTATGATGGAAACACCTTCTGGCAAGTGTACAAGATGCAGTCTTCTGTAGTCCGGATCCAAATGGTTGAGATTCCCAGGTTGAGGCCTGCCA
>KK113936.1:132421-184883 GCA_000611955.2 Stegodyphus mimosarum
CCGAACGCATCTCCGCAACCGTCGTTCGCCTCTGTCATCTATGGCCCGTGGTGCACCACATTTGCCACGTCGCTGATTTTGGACAGTCCCATTTTGCCATGCACGGTACACTTTTACCACGGCGGCACGCGAACAGTTCACAAACTCAGCCGTTTCGGAAATGCTTCCACCCTTGGCCCGAAAGCCAATGATCATGCCCTTTTGGAAGTCGGATAAATCGCTTCGTTTCTGCATTACGCCAACGATTGAAATGTTTTCCGAAGCCCTCACACACCCTTTATATACGCTCAACTGCACTGTGCTGCCACCTGCCTTCTGTGATTGGTTATTCAACTCTGACATGGAAAGTACGTGGTGGTCACATTAATGTGACTGGACTGTGTAGAAGAGTTTACAATAAAAAATTATAACCTTTACAATTTCCAGAGTATGCAGTCGGATGTTAGAAGCTACTGGAATTGTTCGCGTAAAATTGGGACAAGGTCGCGCTCCTCAAAACGTCACAAAATGAAGATGGGTCTTATTACTAATTACCAGAAGAGAAATTGCAATATGAATGACAAATCCTTCAAAAGCTGTTTCTGAACAATGCTGAGATCAGAGGTTCGACTCAAACTGTTCGAAACGGACTTTACCATTTAGGTTTACGTTCTCGCACACCTATAGCTTCTGCTTTGGTAACACACGACACAATTCTCCGCGCAGAAGATGCGTAGAGGAGCATGCCCGATGGGGACGAGATGAGTGGAGCTACTGCTCTTGACGGACGAGTCCGGGTTTGTTTACAATCTGGTAAAAGACGGATTTTCTTACGGAAAAACTGTCAGAAGAATTACTTGAGTATTTGCGCATGAAACTGTACAATTCGGCGCAGTGATGGTCTGGGCTGTTATATCTGCCAATGGTCGCACTGCCCTGCATATTATACCTAATTGATCACTAATAGTTCAGTGATATACTGAGATGTACTGTTGTCCTTTACGCTCTATCAATCGGGGATACATTCATTCTCATGAATGATAAAGCTCGGACACGTCGTGCCGAGCTAGTGGAGAAATTCCTTTTCGATGGAAGAATCCTTTGAATGGATTGTCTTGTTCTCTAAGAATTGCCCAAAGAAATATGTTTAGGCTATTCTGCGGTGAAGGGTTGCCAGTCGCCTATCAGCTCCAGAAATCATTCAGCGGGTTGAAAACTCTTTTAAACAGGAACGAGTAAGAAATACCGCAGTTCCTCATTAGCAACTTCACTGACTCCGTGCATCGTAGGTGTGCATCTTTGCTTTCTATCGTGGGCACATATTCGCCTTTTTAAAACTCATTTGTACCCTAGACATCAAATATTTTGTTTATTTGTATAATATGCGCAGATTAAGACTTTTTTGTTTCCCGGGAATAACAATTTAATTATTACTTATTCCTTGTTTCTTTTCCTTTCTATTATCTTACAACATGTGCACATGATATATCTCTTACCAAAACATTCACTCATGCGAGTTTAGCAGTTTATCATTATATAGAAAAAGCGAACTGTTTCCTGGAGTGAAAGAATGTTCTTTCATTTTATTGTGAAATAATTAATTAGAATGTGTTAACTATAATACGCAATCTGTTAATTTTCATATCTTTGTTCTACGAACCCATGTAATTGTGGTAGAATATGTCATCTAACCAAGAATAATTTTAAATTCGTTTCCAACTACCGAAAAAAGACGACAAATGAGAAATAGGAATGTACTTTTTTTTAATTTCGACTTTCAAGTAGGAGTTGTTTCTTGAGAACAGTTACGCTTAACAGTAGACAGAGATATGAAATGGAGAATGCAGTACGTATATGAACTACATTTGTTTCATTTGAAAAGATTAAAGTAGATTAAGAACGATAAAAGAAAATCAGAAATTATATGTTTCATTACGTAGGGGAATAGTAGTTGTTATATAAAATAATTAGAATATCTTTGTTATTTATTCAAAGACAAAATTTGAATTTATGCCAACTGTAGCACGAACGTATTTTTCAGATCCGTGTTTGCCAAATCCTTGCTACAATAATGGATAATGTAAACTGACAAAGAAAGGTTTCGAGTCTGAATGCAAAGAACAACACACAGGAGACACATGTGAAACAGCTAAATGTATTTGATTTGTATTTTTATATAATTTATCACCAAAGTTCAGATTTATGTTCAGAATATTCACGCTTGGCAACACGAAAAGTATGTGATGGTAAAGACTGCTTTTTTTTCTCCCACGGGTTGATATTCATTTGAATCTGATTAGTGCAGATTAAGCTAAAAGAAGATCCCAACTATATACACTGCTCAAATCTGTTAGGGGATATTGTGAG
This sequence comes from Stegodyphus mimosarum, assembly GCA_000611955.2. Classification (NCBI taxonomy): domain Eukaryota; kingdom Metazoa; phylum Arthropoda; class Arachnida; order Araneae; family Eresidae; genus Stegodyphus; species Stegodyphus mimosarum. Next base: position 134,768 of record KK113936.1, read on the forward strand.
TTCGTTGTGAAAAAAACACGCATTTGTTTAAATTTAACCGAAATGAAATAGAACAGAAAAATTACACTGTCTACAAAGTTGGAAATATGCAAATTTGGTGTGTGACACTGAAAAATGTGTCTTTTAGATGAGGAGTAAAACACGACTCTAGCATAATTCCTTTTAAAGTACAAGATTAAAAACAAATTACACGCGTTTAACGTTTTCTGTGAGTGAATAGACTTGGCTCTATCGGGAGCCGAGAGATATCTCGGACATAAAGAAGCGGCTCAAACACAGTCTCTGTATTGGAAGCTTTAAGACTTTCTCAAAGTCTCACTTCTAGGTTAGGGAATTGGATTTGGGAAAGGGGAAATGTTTCCCGACAGTAACACAAATTAGGATCAGTATTTAAAACTAACGGAAAATAAAGACCACTTTCTTGGTGCAGCACCTTGAGAGGACTACTGAGACCATAGTATCCACTCACACTTTTCAAAACACACGTAATCATGTGGAATGGTATAATCTAAGATATCTGTCGTCTGTTTCGTGACACACAACCAGCATGCTGCCTGCCCCCAGAGTATGCGCACAGGAACATCTTCGATCGCGAAGAGATTAGTGGAGAATCGAGGTCTTCACGGAGAAGTCCGTCTTTAGGGTACAACGAGCAGTAAGCGGATCCTTATATGGACAGCACTGACATAAGATATATTCCTCCGCTTTGGCATGAAAGTTTCCCATTTTGCGAAGTCAGAGTGATGATCATGGGTGATATATCTAACAATGAACGCGCATTATATGAAATGGGCCATCAAAGGTGCTGCGATATAAGGGTGAGATCCTCAGAATTATTGTGAACTTCACGCTGCAGCAAATAGAGATGAATTCATTTCCATGAATGCCAACGCTAAGCCAGTTCGTGATCAACTGATGCATAAATGTTTTTTTCTACAGAGGAAACCTTTGAATGTGTCGGCTAATATTTTCCCTTGATTTGAACCAAATAGAATATGGTACAGATATTCTACGGGGAAGCTTTGCTAGTCTCTTTTTACCTCCAAAAAGAATTCAGCAGTTTGAAAGATCTTGTCTGAGGAATGAGGTAGAAAGCCCCAGTCCTTCATTGATAGGTTCATCGATTCCATGTTTCGTAGGTGTGTGTCTTTGTTTCCAACAAGGAGAACTCATTCCGTCTATTAAATCACATTGACATTCCAAAAATAACACTTTGCGATGGCATGCACATTATTTACAAAATTGTGAACTTTTTTTTTCTCGGCAAATATGGTTATTAAAATTTAATTGTTCTTTGTTCCCCCTTCCTTTGCTTTGTGATATCTTACAATAACTGTGCGTTATATATATATGTCACTCAACGAAATATTTTTTGATTCGTGATGAGCAGTGTGTTGTTGTATACAGAAAGGCGGACAGTTTCATAGTGTGATAGAATGCTCTTTGCACTTCTGGTAAAACAAATTCCCTTGACTCTAAGAATTGTAACTTGGAATTTGATAATATTAAGATCCGTGTTCCCCGAATCTTTGGTAACTTAGCGGAAAATGCAATTTACTCAAGCAAAACTTCAAGTGCCTTTGCGAAGCTCTAAACGCAGGAGATAATTGTGAAATTGGAGATTAATATTTTATTCTTCAATTTTCATTTATTTTTGAGCTCTGCCTTCAGACTACTTATGCCTAATGGTAGCAAAACATATTAAATGGAAAAAGCAGTTTATTTTTTGTGCTACATTATATTTGATTTGAAATCATAAATGCAGTTTAAGCTAAAGAAATGAAACACATAAACTGTGTATATCATCATGTAGAAAAATCAGATTTGTCATATAGAATGAATGAAATTTCTTTATATTTAAATTAAAGAGAATGTTTTAACTTATGTTAACTGGATCAGGAATTATTTTTTCATATCCATGTTTCGCAAATTCTTCCGAAGATAGTGAATAATGGAAACTGAAAAAAAGCTTTCGTGTGCGAATTCAAACATGCATGCTTATTAGACAAATGTGAAGTTGGTAATCAAAACTTCATTTTTACTTTTGCTTCTTTTATCGATAAATTTAAGGTATTTGTTTAGAATATTCAGATTTGATATTGTGAGAAGCACATTATGTTGATAACGGCTTTCTCTCTTGGACTAGATGCTATTTAGTTAAATACACTGCTTGACATTGAAAATGCAACACCAAGAAGGAATGGCCAGAAATTTATGCAAATTTGAAAGTAGAAGCACGCCAGTGAGTCATGCGAATGATGTAAAATGCGCAGCTCTCCGACGCACATGAAGTAGGATATAAGGGAAGTAACTTGCAGAATGGTGAATATTCGTGTCGTTATTTCTGCCAGATGAATTATGGAAGAAAGTTGGTTTTTGTCGCGGACGATACGTGTAATAGGAGAAAAATTGGTCCTTACGTCAAATCGCAGCTGATACCCCCATGCATGCAAGCACGATGCATCGGCTATGGCGAACATGGTTGGAACAAGGGAATGTGGAAAGAACGAGGGGTGCAGGTGCAGCAACAGTGACGTCAGCACGCGTGAACCGACGCATCCGCCGACAAGCTGTGGTGGTCCCGCAAGCCACTTGTACCGCGATTCTGGAGCATACGCAAGATACCCCGGATGATCCCGTGTCCACGAGAACTATTTCCCGACTATTGGTTGAGCGTTGCCTACCCTAACGGCGTGCGATACGAAGACTGCCATTGACCCCAAAGCATTGACGCCAACGTTTAGAATGGTGCCGGATTGGAGAGATGCGAATGACAAAATGGCGAAACGTCGTGTTCTCAGATGAGTCACGCTTCTGTTTTTCCAGCGACAGTCGTCGCATACGTGTGTGGCTTCGTCGTGGAGACAGATCTAATCCGTCAGTAAATGTTGAACGCCACACCGCGCGACAACGTGGCATAATGGTTTGGGGCGATATTGCCTACGATTCCAGGTCACCTCTAGTTCGTATTCACGCCACTATGACGGCCTAACGTTACTTGGATAAAGTACTGACGGTGGCAATCCCCTACCTTCAGGGGCCGCCTAATACAACTTTTCAGCACACCACACAGTGGCTTCTGCCAACATGCTCTGCAAGGTATACAGATGCTGCCATGCCTATCGTACTCTCCTGAGCTGACTTTCACCAAACGAACATGTGTGAGATGTGATTGGACGCTGTTTGCACATTGCCCCTGCCTCGTTCAGAAAACGAACTGTGGCAAACGGTTGAAAGGGTATTGAGATCCATCTCTCAGGACACCATGCGCACTCGTATTGTATCTATGCCTAGACGTGATTCGTCGTGCATCGCTGTCCGCGGTGGTACTACATCCTACTGAGCCGACGACTTTCTCGCTATGTATTCTTGCTATCATTTTGAAATAAAGATAACTTATTGCTGCTCGTTGTCTCTGTCTTTTTTCCTAAAACCATCACTTTCTGACCACTCTTTCTTGGTGTTGCATTTTCAATGTCGAGCAGTGGATGATTAGTGAAGCTAAAAAGAGAAGGCAAATATAAACACAGCGCGAAACTGTGAGGACATACTGTGAGTTCCGTGTGAATTAAGTATATATTCGACAAATGATTTACCCAAAATGAAATATTAGAATTTATGAGGAAAAATTATAATGTCCACAACGTTACGAATATGAAAACATTTTCTACGGCGTTGAAACTTCGAATCTTAAACAAGGAATGAAAAGCGACTTGCATGTTTCCTTCTGCTAGAGAAGATAAAAATAATTCCCACAAGTTGAATATTCTGTAACAGTGAATACGATATCTCAGAAAGATGTGCTTTCTGAATTCTTTACCTGGAGTACGATTGGTGGTTTAGAAGCGGCTTAGAGACAATTCACTGTACCGGTAGCGTTAAGTGTTTGTCAAAGTGTTCTTTATGTTAAATGTTTTCCTGTCAGTGTTCGTCAAAATGTCGTGGATTCGCATTCTAGAAACTGGAAATGCTCGCCGAATGGCGGGAGAAGGTGGCAACAGGACAAGATGAGGATCACTATTTAGCACTAACGGCCACAAGGAACCGCAATATGAACGCCGCATCCTTGCAATAGCTCTTTCGCAGGACTAATGGGAGCAGAGGTGTGACACAAACTGTTCGAAACCGACTTTACCATTTAGGTTTGTATTCTCGCACACCTATATCTTGTGTTTTGGAAGACACACGACACCATTCTCCGCGCAGAAGTTGCGTAGAGCAGCATGTTCGATGGGGACGGGATGTGTGGAGCATAGTGCTCTTGATCTTTGTTTTCTAATTTTCTTTAAAATCTGCCAAAACACGGATTTTCTTATGGAAAGAAATAGTACAAAATTTACTCCTGCATGGAACTGTACAATTTGGCGAAGTGATCGTATGGATTTTTACATCTACCAATGGTCGCGCTGCCCTGCATATTATACCTAATCGATCAGTAATGATTCAATGATGTAGGGCTGATATATTGAGACGTACTGTTGTTCTTACGCTGTATCAATAGGGGGAGTTCATAGGCGCCCACAGATGCATAACGTGCCAGGCTTTTAATCATCGCACCAAAAGACTACCAGTATCGTCCACCCTGCGCATACTGCGGTGGATTTCATGAAGAGAAGAAATGTACAGTGAACCAAGCTCATTGCGTCAATTGCGAAATAAATAACCTCCATAACCGCACTAAACACGAGTGCAGCCACCCAGCGTAGGCCAGCATGTGCCCCACATTCAAAGAAGAAGTGCAAATAAAATCTCGTACAGCTTATCATGAGTGATCCCACAACGAGTCAAGAACACACTGCCACCCCCTTAATCCATCACCCAGCAAAATCCAACAATATCAAAGCGCTGAACCTGAATGTGCAGCGATCGAAAACCGAAACGGGTCATCTTATCCAATACCTGTCAGAAGATTATCACGACATCATCTTTCTGCAAGAGCCTTACTGCAATGATGGAGAGTTAAGAAACCTACCCATCACATTTAACACCTATTACCACAAAAATCCAGGGTAAAGACAATTTCCAAGAGCCGCAATAATAATCCTTAACAAAAACTGGAACCCTATCGTTGTCAAAACGCACAAAGATGTGGTAACAGTTGCAGTTAAAACCACAAATATCACGCTGTTAATGACGAGTGCTTATGGTTCTCCAGCAGAGGATCTAGACGACACACTTCAAATAATCCAAGAGTCACTACGCAATCCTACGTACCCTCATGTTATAAGTTGTGATTTTAACGCACCAAACCAATTATGGGGATACCCTCACACAACCCCGAGAGGAACAGCAATGGAAGAATACATCGAATCCAATCAGTTAATACTGCATAGTAGCCCAGACAACCCACCAATATTCACCACCATTAACACTCTTTTTTGATGATGTTGAAGAAGTTATTACGTGTTCCCCGCTCGGTCCAGGTGTGTATGTGTCTAGAATCGCAACTCAGACTAACTCTGCTCTCATCTGTAAAGAGTACTCGTCCCCATTCATTGTCTCTCCAATTCCGGTGTTCCCGCCACCACAGAGAACGCCTTCTCCGATGGGCAGGCGTTAGAGGTACACACCGTACAGGGCGTCGTGCAAACAGACCACCACCGTGCGGTCTTCTGGTAACGGTAAAACGCGATATCGGTCGTCCAGTCGCCTGTTTCGTGTGTCTAGCGATTCCTCTGTTTAGCGTATTATACCTAATCGGTCACTAATTGTTTGTGATATAGGGCTGATATACGTAAACGTACTGCTGTCGTTTACGCTACATCAATCGGGGATATATTCATTCTCAAGGATGATAAATTTGGGACTCATTTTGCCCAGCTGATGGAGACATTCCTTTTCTGAGAAGACATCTTTGAATGGATTGTCTTCTTCTCTACATTTGAGCCCAACGAAATGTGTTTAAGCTGTTCTACGAGAAAGAGCTGCCAGTCGCTTATCAGCAGCAGAAATGATTCAGGGTTTGAAACGTCTTTTAAACAGAAATGGGATGCTTTAGAACTGGGAAAAGTATTCACGTTATTAAAACTCTTTCGCACATTAGACATTAAATATTTTGCTAAAAAGTATAATATTCACAAATTAAGAATTTTTCGTATACCGGCAAAAAAATTTAATTATTCTTTAATCCTTGTTTCTTTTTCTTTTCTATTGTCTTGCAAAATCTACACATGATATATCTCTTACCAAAACATCCACTGATCGGAGTTGAGTAGTTTACTGTGATGCAGAAAATGCGAACTGTTTCGTGGAGTAAAAGAAAGTTCTTTTTAATTCTGGTAAAATACTTAATTAGATTGTGAGAATTACAATACCCAATCTGTTAATTTTGATATATTTCTTCAACGAACGCATACAAGCATGGCGAAAAATGTCATCTAACCCACAATAATTTTAAGTGCATTTGCAACTGCAGTATGGAAACAAATGTGAAATTCGTAAGGAATTTATTTTAATTTAGTTTTGTAAATGGGAGTTGTTTCTTGAGAACAATAACGCTTCACAGCAGCACGTTTTATGACATGGAGAAAGCAGTGCCTACATGAACTACATTTTATTCATTTGAAAGCAAGAAATAAGATTAAGCAAAATCAAAGAAATTCAGAAATTAGATATTTCTTTACGTAGTGAAATGTTATTAGTTTTATAGAATAATTAAAATATTTTTATTCAAAAACAAAATTTGAATTTATGCTAACTGTCGTACGAACGCAATTTTCAGATGCATGTTTGCCAAATCCCTGCAAAAATAATGGAGTATGTAAACAGGCAAAGAATGGTTTCGTGTGTGAATGCAAACAACCATACTCTGGAGACAAATGTGAAACAGGTAACTGTAATTAATTTGTATTTTTATATATTTTATCACCAAAGCTCAGATTTATGTTCAGAATATTCACTCTTGACAACAGGAAAAGTATGCGGGGCAAAGACGGCTTTTTTTGTCGCATTGGATGATATTCAATTGAATCTGATTAGTGTAGATTAATCTGAAAGTAGAAGACAACTGTGTACACTGCTCAGATCTGTTAAGGGGCATTGTGAGTCCGTTGTGAAATAAACACGTATTCGATAAAATTTAACCGAAATGAAATAGGACAAATAAATTACAAAGTCTGCAAAGCTAGAAATGTGGAAATGTTATATGTGACATCGAAAAATGTCCGTTTTAGATGAGAAGTTAAAAGCGACTCTCAGCGTTGCTGCTACTGTGCAAGATTAAAAACAATTTACACGCTTTAAATATTTTCTAACAGTGAATAGATTTGGATTTATCGGTAGCCTGGAGAGGCCTCGGACGTAAAGAAGCGGTTCAAACCCAATCTCTGTAGTGGAAGCTTTGTGACTTTCTCAAAGTCTCACTTCTATATTATGAAATTAGATTTGGGAACTGGGACATGTTCCCCGACAGTAACACAAATTAGGATCAGTATCTAAAACTAACGCAAAATAAGGGCCACTTTCTTGGTACAGAACTTTTAGAGGACTACTGGGACCATACTATCCACTGATACGTTTCAAAACCCACGTAATGATGTGGGATGTTAATCTCTCAGATCTATGTCGTCTGTTTCGGTGACACAGAATTAGCGTGCTGCCTGCCCTCAGACTATGCGCACAAAACCCTCTTCGATGTCGAAGAGATTATGGAGCAACGAGCTCTTCATGGAAAATTCCGTCTTTAGTGTACAACGAGCAGTAAATGGATCCTTATATGGGCAGAACTGGTAGACGACATATTGCTGAATTTTCGCATGAAGTTCTCCCACTTTGAGGAGCCAGAGTGACGGTCACCGGTGATATACCTAAAAAAGAGCGCACAATCTTGACTATTATATGAAATGGGCTATTGACGGAAAAAGCGATATAGGGGTGAGATTTATAGATGTATTATGGCCTTTACGCAGCAGGAAACACAGATGAGTTCATTTCAATGGATGCCAAAGCTACGCCATTTCGTACTCAACTAACGCACAAATTTGTTTTCGACGGTGTCCTCAAATAGATTGGCTAATATTTTAACTTGATTTCAACCAAACAGATTATGGTACAGATATTCTACGGGGAAGTTTTGCTAGTCGCATTATAACTCCAGAAAGAATTCAGCAGTTTGAAATCCATTGTCTATCGGAATGAGATAGTAATCCCCAGTCCGTCATTGATAGGCTCATGGATTCTATGTTTCGTAAGTGTGTGTCTTTGCTTTCTGACAAGGTGAACTCATTCCGCCTATTAAACCTCATTTGCGTCCGAGAAATAACACTTTGTCTTGGCATGCACATTTTTATAATTTTGGACATCAGTGTATTTCTTCAACGAACGCATGCAAGAATGGCGAAAAATGTCATCTAACCAAGAAAAATTTTAAGCGCATTAGGGACTCCAGTATGGAGACGAAGGTGAAATTCGTAAGGAATATTTTTAAGTTTGGAGTTTTAAAGGGGAGTTGTTTCTTGAGGACTATTATGCTTCACAGCAGCAAGTTATATGAAATGTATAAAGCAGTACGTACATGAACTACATTTTATTCATTTGAATGCATGAAAGAAGATTAAGGAAAATAAAATAAAGTCAGAAATTAGATATTTCTTTGCGTATTGAAATGTTATTTGTTACATAGAATGATTAAAATATCTTTATTATTTATTCAACAAAAAATTTTGGATTTATGTTAACTGTAGTACGAACGTATTTTTCAGATCCTTGTTTGCCAAATCCTTGCGAAAATAATGGAGTATGTAAACTGACAAAGAATGGTTTCGTGTGTGAATGCAAACAACCATACTCAGGAGACAAATGTGAAACAGGTAAATGTATTTGATTTGTATTTTTATTTATTTTATCACCAAAGCTCAGATTTATGTTCAGAATATTCACGATTGACAACAGAAAAAGTATGTGATGGTAAAGACTGCTTTTGTTTTCTCACTGGATGATGTTTATTTGAATATTATTAGTGTAGATTAAACTAAAGACAAGTGTATGCACTTCTCAAAACCGTCAGGGAATATTGTGAGTTCAGATTTCAATAGACATGTATTCTACAAAATTTAAACAAAATGAAATAGGACAGGAAAATTATAACTTTTGCAATGTTGGAAATGTGAAAATCCTGTGTGTGACATCGAAGACTGTGCGTTTTACATGAGCAGTAAATAGCGACTTCCAGATTTTCTGCTACAGTAAAAGATTAAAATAATTTATACGAGTTAAATGTTTTGTAAGTTGGCTCTATCGGTAACCTGGAGAGATCTTGGACGTAAAGAAGGTATTTATACACAATCTTCTGTAGTCGAAGCTTTAGGATGTTCTCAAAGCTTCATTTCTAGATTGTGGAATAGGATTCGCAACCCGGGAAATGTTCCCCGACAGTAAATGAAATTAGGATCAGTGTTTAAAACTAACACAAAATCAGCCTCACGTTGTTGGCACTACAGTTTCAGAGGACTACTGGGATCATAATGCGCATTCATGCGTTTTAAAACCCACGTAACCATGTGGAAGTGTATACTCGCAGACCAATGGCGTCTGTTTCGGTGACACAACTCCAGCGTGCTGGTCACAGACTATGAATACAGGATCATCTACAATGGGGATCTACAGTGCTCTTAAAGTGCGTCTTTAGTATACAACCAAACAGTAAGCCGATCGTTATATGGACAGAACTGGTACGCGAAATACTCCTACACTTCTGCATGAATGTCTCCGATTTTGCGGAGGCGGAGTGATGATCACAGGTGATATATCTAATGATGAGAGCCATTAGTCTTGACCATTATATGGAATGGGCCATTAGAGGCGCTTCGATATAGGGGTGAGATATTCAGATTTATTATGGTCTTCTTCTATGTAACTGCGGTGCCTAACACCAGGGTGCTTGGGTAATCAAACCCTACCCCACATGAAACAATTACGTATAGTTTCGAATTATAAAAATTTTAACAAAGTGTACAAGTGAAAATCATAAATTGAGGGAAATATGTAATTGTCGAGATTTACTATGGTCTTTACACTGCAGCAATCAGAGATTAATTTATTCCCATTGATGTTAACTCCATTCCAGTTCGTGCTCAACTAGTGCACATATTTTTTTCGAGGAAGGAATCCTTCGAATGAACTGGCTAATATGTTCGCTAGATTTGAGCCAAACAGAATATGGTATAAATATTCTACGCTGAAGGGTTGCTAGCCGCTTATTACCGCCAGAAAGAATTCAGCAGTTTGAAAGATCTGTCTATCGGAATGGGATAGAAAGCCGCATTCCTTCATTGATAAATTAATGGATTCCATGCTTCATAGGTGTGTTTTTTCTGGGGGGGGCGCAAGGAGAACTCATACCGCTAAGAAATCGCATTTGAATCCCAGGAAAAATGCTTTCTGTTGGCTTGGAAAATATGAACAAATTGAGAATTGTTTGTTTATCGGCAAATATTGTTATTAAAATGTAATTTTTCTTTGTTCGCCCTTCCTTTCTTTTCTTTTATCTGACAATACCGGTCCGTCATATATATCACTCAATGAAATATTTACTCATCCCTGATGAGGAGTGTGTTGTTATATACAGAATTCGATAGAATTTCGTAATTCGATAGAATGCTCTTTGTACCTCTGGTTATGCAAATTCCTTATATTGTATGAATTATAACATGCAATGTGACGATATTCAGACCCGTATTCCTCGAATGGATATAACGAACATGGCGGAAAATATGATGTAGGAAAACCTATTAAATGGAAATAGCGGTTTATTTTTGTAGTAGATTATATTTGGTTTGAAATCGTGAATGTAGTTTAAGCTAAATAAATGAAGCACAGAAACTTGGTACTCCTTCATGTAGAAAAATTGGATTTGTCATGTAGAATGATAGAAATCTCTTTATATTCGAATTAAAGAGAATGTTTTAACTTATGTTAACTGTGCCAGGAATGATGTTTCAATATCCATGTTTCCCAAATCCTTCCTAAAATATTAGAGAATGCAAACCGACAAAAGAACTTCCGTGTGCGAATATAAAAATCCGTGTTCAGGAGAGAAATGTGAAACTGGTAATCAAAACTTCATTTTTACTTTTGTTTCTTTTAGCGATATTTGAGGTATTTTTTCAGAATATTCATGTTTGACAACGTGAAAAGTACATAAAAGAGATAACGGCTTTCGATCTTGGACTAGATGATAATAGTTAAATTTGATTAGTGAAGATTAAGTTAAAAAACCCAAGTCAAATATATGCCCTGCTCGAAACTGTTAAGGCCTACTGTGAGTTAGATGTGAATTAACTATATATTCGACAAATGATTTAACGAAACTGAAATAGAAGATTTTATGAGTAAAAATTATAACGTTTATACTGTTGAGAATATGGAAACGTTTCCTATGGCGTTCAAACTTTGAATCCTAAACAGGGAATAAAAAGCGACAGGCATGTGTCCTTCTGCTAGAGAAGATAAAAATAATTCGCACAAGTTGAATATTCTGTAACAATGAATACGATGTCTCAGGACGATGTGATTTCTGAATCTTAGCCTCGAGTGCCATTGGTCGTTTAGAGGCGCGTCGGAGACAATTTACTGTTAAGTGTTTTTCAAAGTCTTCTTAGTGTCAAATGTTTTTGTGTCCGTGTTCATCAAAATGTTGTGGATTCGCATTTTAGAAACTGGAAATGTTCGCGGAATTGCTGGAGAAGGTGGCAACAGGACAAAATGAGGATCTTTTTTAGCACTAACGTCCAAAAGGAACTGCAATATTAACGCCAAAACCTTGCTGCAGTTCTTTCAAAGGGCTTCTGAGACCAGAGTTTCGAATCAAACTGTTCGAAGCAGACTTTACCAGTTGAGTTTGTATTCTCACACACCTATGGCTTCTGGTTTGGTGACACATGACACCATTCTGCGTGCAGAAAATGCTCAGAGGAGGAACTCCGATGTGGACGAGATGCGTGGAGCTTGGTGTTCTTCACAGATGAGTCCAGGTACGTTTAGAATCTTTCAAAAGACGGTTTTCTTTTGGAAAGACTTAGTACAATAATTACTGCTGTATTTGTGCATCAAAGTCTACAATTTGTCGGAGTGATTGTCTGGGGCAGTATATTTATCAATCGGCGCAATCTCCTGCATATTATATGTAATCCAGCACTAACATCTCAGCGATATAGGGCTGATGTCCTGAGATTTACTCTGGGTTTTGCGCTGCATCAATCAGCGATGAATAGTTTCTCATGGATGATAATGCAAGGCCACATCGTGGCCAGGTAGTGGACAAATTCCTTTTCGTCGAAGGAATCCTTCAAATGTTTTGGCTAAATTGTTCTCTATATATGATCGCAACGAAATAGTTTCAGGGTATTCTACGGGGAAGTGGTGTTAGTAATCTATTAGTCCCAGAAATAATTCAGCGGTTTGTAAAGTCTGTTAAACAGAAATGGGAAAGAAAATCTGCAGTCTCTCATTGGTAACTTCATTTATTCCATGCTTCGTACGTATGCGTCTCGGCTTTCCATCAGGGCAAATTATTCGCCTTATTAAAACTCATTTGTATCCTAGAAATCCAACTTTTTATTTATTTGTATAATACGCACAAATTAAGAATTTTTCGTTTAGCGGCAATAAAATTTAAATATTCTTTATCCGTTGTTTCTTTTTCTTTTCTGTTATCTTACAACATCTACACATGATATATCTCTCACCGCAGCATTTACTCCACCGAGTTTAGCAGTTTATTATTATGCAGAAAAGCGAACTGTTTCGTTTAGTGAAAGAATGCACTCTTAAATTCTGGTGAAATAGTTAATTAGATTGTGTTATTTACAATTCCCAATCTGTTTATTTTCATATATTTGTTCCACGAATCCATGCAAACATGGTGGAAAATGTTATCTGACCAAAAATAATTTTAAGTGTATTTACAAACCCCGTACTCTGGAGACAGATGTGAAATTGGTAAGTAATTTTTTTAATTTAGATTTTAAAATGTGAGCTGTTTCTTGAGAATACTTACGCTTAACTGTAGCAACATATATGAATTCAGAAAGGAATACATATATGAACTCGATTTTTTTCATTTGAAACCATGAATGTAAATTAAACAAAATTATAGAAAGAGATAAATTATATATTTAATTATATAGAGAAATGTTATTTCTTTTAGTTTTTTTTTTGTTTGTAGTACGAGTGAATATTTCAGATCCTTGCCAAATCCTTGTGTAATTAAAACCTGATTTTTATTTTTGTCTCTATTGTGGACAAATTTCATGTATTTGTTCAGAATTTATGCTTGGCAATAGGGTTAGGTTAGGTTAGGTTATTGAATTATGGCAAAGCACACGAGAGCTATCTGCCTAAGGGGAGGGATGCCTTCGTGGGGGATTTTCTAAGGCAAACTGGCTCGTATACACGTTACACATGGGGAAAACCACGAAAACGCCCATGCAACCAGCCCGTTCGCGGGATTCGAACCTCGGACCGAACTACCAGTGTTCAGCGTCTTTACCGCTCGGCCGCTGGTGGGCCCGCTTGGCAATAGGAAAACTGTATGAAAATTTGACGGCTTTTTTACATGGACTAGGTGAAATTTTGTTGAAAATTATTAGTGTAGATACTAAAAAACAGGACTGATATATGCTATTATAAAGAAATGTTTCGTGGAGTAATATAATGATCATTTATGTTCTGTTAAAAGAAAATCTTATATTGTGCTAAATGTGACACAAAAGTTGCTTTTCATACGCGTGATCACTGCAGGAGTAGCGTAATATATTACGTACGCAAAATAATTTTAAACGCATTTACAAAAGTCAATATTAAAAATATTAAGTTAGTAATTATTTTATATTCAAAATAAAAAATTTTTCTTTTGGGTTTTTTCTATTGATGCGTATGAGTGATTTTTTTAGAATAAATAGTATTAACATCAACGAATTATATGATATTTCTATTACAATTCCTATTTCATCAGAATGCATTTTTTAAACTTCAGGTATCCAGAGTAAACGAAGAGAAGAATGGAATATGTTCTATTATTTCATAGAAAAATCGGAACGGCTGCACTAAATCTGGACAAAATGTGCCTTTGCTCTCTTTTGAAAAGAAGAATTAAATTTATGTAAATAATGTAAAGAACAATTTTTTTTCAGATCCGTGTACCTCAAATCCTTGCCAAAATGATGGAAAATGTCATGGAACGAAGGATGGTTTCAAGTGCGATTGCAAACATCCATATTCAGGAGACAAATGTGAAATCGGTAATCAAAATTTCTTTTTCTTTTTTCAATGCATATTCATTAATTCAATTAATTATAGGAAATGAAATAATTGCTAAGACATTTTAATATTAGCTATTGTAATTTGCCGAGGTGCTTGATATGTAAGTACATTTAAGTTAGTGAAGGGTTCGAGTGATGTAAAATGATTGAAATGTAGTTAGTTGTATTAAATCTTGTAACCGTTAGACACTGGTTATTGCTGAAGCAATAGATAATTAGCTGTGTTTTTGGTTAGTATGATTAAATATTAGACGGCTCTTCGAATGTGGGAGTTTATTCTTTCGCGTAGTGTAAATTCTTATCAAGACATTCCTGAAACTATTTCTAGATTAGTTCATTTAAGCAGTCGTCACGCAGTACTGTAAATAAAAATTTAATGATATGTGTATTTTAAGATTAACTCTTGATCTTTGATCGTTGATTTACTTCTGGTATATACAACTACAAAAGAGAGTTTGAACCACTATATTACATATTCGTCTAGTACTATACACTAGTACATCGTCTAACGGAGGCGGAATAAGGAAGATGAATGTTCATGAATTTAGGTAAAGTACAGAATAAAGAGTCAAAATCTCGATGAACGATGCTTTGAGTCCTGGAGGCAGGCTTAGGAAGGAGCACGTTACTTTGTAAGTATTTTAAGTTTTACTAACGTTTATTTTATTTTAAACCTTTACTATCTTCTCTTATTTTCCATTTCTTGGCCAAAATAAGAGCGAATAGATTTAATCTATGAGAATGAGGTTGCAAACTGTAGAAGTATTTCAGACATGGCTTTTAGCCAAGAGAGATTTCTCGCGACCTTTACCACGCGGGCGATTTTCGTTATCTGCCTTTAAGGCCAGAACATAGTTCTCGTTGACTATTGAAGACGTATTGTGGTCTTTGTATTCTGCTCACTACATACGTAGTACTAAAGGGCCAATCTTCGCGTTACTATTCTGTGTAAAGCATCTTAGTTCTTATTTAGTTAACTTAGTTTATTTTCTTATTTTCTACGTTTTAGAACAAAACTATTGGTCTTTGTATCCCGAAGTGCAGGAGAGCCTGCACGCTGTGAGAATAAAGGGTAAAATTTAACCCTCCTTACGGATCACGGATCTTTGTTTTATTTTCTATACACGCACGAACATACCTTTGAGTAAGCTCCCTGTTCTGACTCAGGACTACAGTTATGTTTGCAAAATCAACCAGCAGGAACAGTAGTCCTGACAACTTGAGGAGAGATCGTGATTGATTGATGGCCACATTGACGGTAATGCACATCAAATGATGAATTAAGTGGAATTAAACTTGGTTAAATAATAAATTTTAGTGTTTTCCAATAAAACTGCAAGGTTCATCCTAATTTTGAGTGGATTGGTGATAGCTTAAGTGTGAAATACACAAGTCAAAATAGAAGCAAGTAAGATCTTAAATAAAAATGTAAAAAAACGTTCAAACTGCTTTGCAAGCTAAAATAACAAAGACCAATCTTTGTAAGATGCGTAAAAATTTAAAATAAGATTTTTGAATAAATAGATAAAAAGTAAATAACAAAGTCCAATCTTTGTAAGTTGCGTAAAAGTTTAAAATAAGATTTTTGAATAAATAGATAAAAAGTAAAATATATACAGTGATACGATAAGCTGGCTACAAGTTCCTCTAGCTATATACACGGTAGATAAAAATGAGTAATGAAACACTAAGTAAATGAAAATGAAACTATCAATAATTACATTGACTGAGGTGCAACGTGACTAGAATTCAAAGTCTAGAAAAATAGTCACCGCTCGATATGCCGACTTCTAGTCTGTCCATGATGGATTTAGCAATTCTAAATTTAACGAAAAATTCCTTTACTTTCTGCATCTGAATTTTAATCTAAGCGAAAAATGATTAATTATTTTCTTTTATAAGGTCTTGCTTTTTCTTCTTGAATCACCCTGAAGAAGTGTCAGAGATACTTTGCTCAGTTGTATTGGATAGAGATTGGAAATCTGGATTTGAAAGTTTGAAACTATTGCTATTAACATTCTTCGAAATTTCGTTTTTAGATCTGGCTGATTCTCTGGCTTTAAGAATATTTTTAGGACGCTTTTCAAAACCCTTGAACGAGGAGACGTGGTCTCCACTGGATACAGCGCATGCAGCAGGCATTTGGTTTTCTTTTTACTGACTGCATTTGTAAGCTTCGTGAAGCTTTGCACATTTTAAGCATTGCGCAGTGTAGTGACCTAGTTCCCGCGTGTGCCGATATCTTTGACACTCATGGAACTGCACGGGCCCAGAGTTTGATTTACAACTTAGGTTAACTCTTAAATATTTCATAAAGAGAAATATGCAAAGTAACTTATGCATTTTTCTTTTAATCGGTTTATATTCTCTTCAATATTTGGACTTTGGGAATTTTGTTCCCTAACTTTGATGGAAGGAAGTTTAACATTTAATTTTGCCCATTTCAATAAATTAAAATCTTGAGTATAATTTTAAAATCCAAACTCTAAATCTTTTAAATTTCTTTAAAATATGTTTAACACTGTAAAAAAAGTAATTAAATATAAAGTATAAATGAAATGCCCTAGTGTTCATTTAACTAAACTGTAAACTACAGTGTCCGCTTTTTTATTTCGAGTATTCAAATAAGCCAATAACGTATTTACTCTCAAATTTTTTCCCCCATTGCATATACCTCCAGATTATTCATCACATATTTTAGGATTCATGGTAACAATGTAAAATATATGCAACAATAGAAAAGCATTTTATATAGGCTAAAGAAATTATTGGGTACTGATCGATTTTTACGGCAAAATTACCCTGTGTCAAAACTGCACCAAGATTCTCGCCAAGTTTAAAATACAGGCATATATTTTGTAGCTGACTTATCTTTCGTACAGGATTCTCACCACATGTATTCCGCATAGATCAATCGAGCATAGATCATATTTCCAACTTTAGATCATATCGAGCCGTTTTTCGTTTTGCCATTTATCTGAGCCCCACAATCCTTCCCCATTGTATGCGGCAGCACCTGTTGTTGGATCAACGCAGTTAAATGGCTGTAACCAGCCCTTTCAGGATCGTCTGTTTTCCAGGCGCGCCAAAAATCGGAATACATTATCGATCCTTTCACTGCGTGGTCTACGACCGTTGAAATGAGTGTGCTTGTTTCCCAGTTTGGGACCCGATTAAGAAGGCATTCCCCACTTGGTATAAGCCACCGAATATTAACTGCTGTGGAGGTATCCTGTTAGCGTTGTTTTTTTGTCACGTGAACAAAATCCTGGCAATTTCGACTATAGCATTTCATTTATTTTAGCTACTTGTTACTGTACTTATTATTTATTTCAGAAATGTTATTTCACTGACTATTTGTTATCATTTATTATTCTGTTATTTCTTTTATTATCATTTATTCTCCAAATTCTCGAATAGAAGTCGAAATAAAACGTGTTTATGGTTGCCCTTCGTTTGGCTACCGTTTTTCATATACTTTGACAATCTATCGCTGGGGCCTTGAAAATCATGTAGTACCAAAGATTATTATTAGAATGATACGTTCTTCGAAATACGTGAAATAATAATATTAATGTGTCTTTTTATGCGCTCTTAAATGTGCTATGGGTATTTTTAAGCCATCTCTTCAAGACGAGAATACATCACGTATTCTGTCCACCCTCAATTTTCAAGCTGTAAAATTGTTAGGAAAACGGAGAAAATACGAGCTTAAATACTTTAGTGTGCTTAATCTAAATTTCTTTTCCACAATACTTAAGGTTAAAATGTTTCTTGTATTTGAAAATAGCAACCGCAAAATTTACATATTTTTCAACAGTACAGGAAACACCTTCAACCAGTAATAAGCAATTTCAAACAGATCAGTAATGTTTCATATTTCAAACTTAAACAAAATAATTTTGTGGTTTGTATCCTGTTTAATTGTAAAATTTAAAGAAAATTTTAATACAGTACGGCTTATTCAAATTCTTATAAATTTCAAGGTAAGAGAGTTTAATACTAAGTAACAACAAATCTCTCATTCATTATCGAAACTATTAAAATTAAAGAATACTAAATTAAAGAGCAAAGAAACATAAATAAAAACTATATGTTACAAAAAAATGGATTAGATTTTATCATTAAAGATTACTCGCTGAAGTTAGTAATTTTAATTAATTAACTAAATAATTACTATCGTAAACATATAAACTAATAAGGAATAACTCACTAAAGAACAAAATATAAAATTTTAATTTAGCAACAAAACACCTTATATTTGAAGCCTTGACTTTGAAAACAAAAGTATCGTTAACTCAAACATTAGAAATGTTAAATGATGTTTCCAGTTTTAGTTAAAATGAAAAATTTAGCGAAAGAATATAAGTCGAACTTTATGATAGGTCAGTTTCATGCTCCTAGAATACTTTAGTCTTCTATAATGCGCAAATTTGCAGATTTAAAAACATTTATGCTTGTAGAAGATGAAATTTGCCTGAATATTTGAGTAGGCTTCTCATACGGTAATAAAATCAGCAGTAAAACTTGATGAGTACTCGTGTTGTTTAGTATATAATTTATTCAGTTTAAAATAATCCGAGAAAATGCAGTAAAATTTGAACTTTCAGAAATCAGCGATTTATTGCTAACTAGTCCATAAACTATTCTTTATTTCAACATCCGTAATATCTTCCACAATGTATATTGAATTTGCTTCACACTAAAGTTTCATTTTCATACAGCCTTAAAATTAATTCAAAAGCTTTTTACGCAGACAGATTGTATTTTTGTCCACATTTTCAACTTTTTTGTTAAACCTGTCTGAAAAATGACAATAAAATTGAATCTGAAAATAACTTTATTATTTTTTGGCAATGCTCCCATAAAATATTTAAGCAATAAAAATCGGCAGTATTTCATGCTTTGTTATTACCCGCAGTTATTGCATTGAAAAGTAATTACAATGTCTTTGGATTTACCTTCATTTCAAATATGATTTATCAGAAATTTTTGTTTGACATAAAATTTGTATTTGAGCGGCTCTTTAATTTCAGGACAGATTTTATCAGAAACTGAACTATGAAATTTTTATATATGTTTTGATTTAAATCGTAACAAAATTCTATTTAAATTCTATCTATTTGTTCACGCAACAACGCATATTGTAACTTAAGGAAAACTTGATTCTGATAAATCATAAGAAATTTATAACATTGAAATAAAGTTGTATCAAAATTTCCTGGGAAACTTAACTACATGTGCAATCCCTGCGTTAAGTCCCTCAGTTATATATATTTCACATAGAATGGTTGAGAAAATACAGTGGGGGAAATAAGATACGATACAGAAATTTATCTCAAGCACATAATACTCTTTGGCATATTTATTTACTCAAAGGAGAATCGCTTTCAGAGAAGAAGGAATGAGGTAACATAAACTGCGAAAGCTATGAGTCTAAAAATTCGGACGTCGGCACCTCATGGCTTTTTTGTACTACCTATTAATTTATACGCCCAGGTGAGTAGTGACTGCACAGAAGAAGGGTTAAAACTACCCTTTATTACACTCTTTAAATTATTTACAATGCATCAACTCGACGCTAACATACTACGCCTCTGCTTGGTTAACTGAAACAGTAGAATCAAACTCAAAAATTGAAGACATTAACAAGTAGTAGAATTTAACTACAGGGCTCAGACACTCCTGTATCCTATAGCGCGTAGATGAGTCTAGTGGCAGCAAGATGATAGCTGTTAAGCCACGTCTAACCAGCACTAAATGCTAAGCCGAAGCTTGCTTTACAAATACGCACAGAGATTTCCCAGACTCTCTAACTTTCTCATCTAAAACCTGATATTTAAACTAATTCTCCTACTGATAGAATTTGCATTCCTTACGCGCACTACCAAATTTAAATATTCTGCCACTGATAATTTAGGGAAATGAAGGCTTGTAGGAAAGAGCTTAATTAAATTTAACTGGTTATTTAAAATAAATATAAATCCTTACACAGTTCCTTATCCTTGAAAGTCTGACTAAAATGCTGAAGAATGCAACGTAAACAAGGAAAGTTTCCTTTCATGAACTTTTATTAAAATCATAACCGTTAATTAAACTGAAAAAGAAAGCAAGAATATTCTATAGTATTCATGTAGAAAACAATATATGTTTCGTGAAGTAAAGAAATGCGGCTTTATGTTCCATTAAAAATAAAGTCCTAGAATTGCTAAGAATAATTGCAAACCATTACAACACTTATTTCAAGATCAATGTTCGTTAAACCTCTGCAAAAATGGTGATAATTGCAATAGAAGAAAGGAAAGTTTCAAATGCAGTTGCAAACTGCTTAATCAGGTGAGAAAATTTCAGCGTTCCCAAGGCTCCTCTTTTTTGAGATGTGCGAGATACTACATATACAGGTATGTACGTATGTACTTGCAGATGTCACGAAAAATCTCTTTTGAATCCATTTTAAACCCACATTACAATCCGTTTTAGAATGAAAAAGTGTCTTTTATTCTGTCTGCAAGTACAGATGTCACCCACAAACATCATTCAAACGGATTCGAGAGCTGTCAAAATGGATATTTTCGTTGAAATATGAAACTCGAAATTTTTCGCCATTACAGTACCTCCTTTACTTCGTAAAAATTGGTTAACTAAATTAATGTTATTTTTTTATCCCAAGCGTGTAGGGTTTGGTTTTCAAATAACCATCCTTGACATCAGCAAGAGTATACCGATTTATGACTGCGTTCCTATTTTTGACTAAATGAAATTTCATACAAAATTCTGTTTGTAGAAATACGCTAAAGAAAGAAACCTAAGAATATAATATACTATATAAAAACATCGGAATTTTTCCTTAGATTCCTCCTTCCTTCCTTACGAAATGTTCTTTCACATTGTGGTAAATATAAAACTTTAGTCTTTGTTAAATATAGTACACAGTGTCTTGATTTTAAGATTCATGTCCCGCAAGAAGATGTTGAAAAAAGTAACGTAGAAGGAACTTCCAAGTGCGAATGAAAAATGCTTTGATGCTGTCATCATATACTGGCTTACCAGCAAGGGATGAAATTCTTAGCCGTTAGCAGTTCCGTCTAGGATCCCAAATAGGGCCTCAGATATGTGAAGTGCCGAAAAGATGGTTTCTCTATGAGACAAGAAACTGGTGGGATAGAGAAAGAACGGAACACTGTGCCTCAATCATCAGAAGCCTGACAAGGGCTCCTAAAAATCTTTACTCAGAAAAAAAATACTAGTAGTTAAAAATACTGTGATACTCTAGTTAAAAATTAACTTTTTTGTTTATTTGTTTCCTGGTGCAAGTGGGATTTCTTACAGAAATGTTTTTGTTTAACATCAGGTAATGCATGTATAAGACATTACCTGGTTCAAATCTAGACTAGATGAAATTCCATTGAAACTCGTAAGAGTAAATTAAGCTAAAAAAGGAAAAAGGGAGTATGATGAGTATAATACGTTTTTATATAGAAAGGTCCTAACCATAACTTGGTGTCAGGAAATGCTATTCTATATTATGCCAAAAATAAATTTTAAATTATGCTTACTGATTAGGAAATGTTGATTTTCAAATCACTGCCATAGGCAAAAATAACGTAAAATAATTTACTCCGCATTCAGGAGAGAAATCTAAATTTAGTAACGAAAATTTTATTATCTTTTTTCATTGACAAATATCAGTTATTTCTTTAGAATAAATAGGCTTACCATCAGGAAAGTATATGAAATTGATGACGCATTTCCTGTTTGACTAGATTAAATTTCCTTAAATGTCATGTGTGTAGAACAAATGAAAAACAAAAATGGAGTATGATATGTTATTGAACAGAAAAATTGGAAAGCCTCCTTTAATTCCGGAAGAAATGTTACTTTATATTCTATTAAAAAGAGATATTAAATTGATGTTAAATTTAATGAAGAATGTGTTTCAGATCCGTGTTCGACAAATCCTTGCCAAAATGGTGGAAAATGTCATGTAACGGACGGGGGTTTCAAGTGTGATTGCAAACATCCATATTCAGGAGATAAACGTGAAATCGGTAATTAAAAATTTGGTATCAAATTTTTCCTTTTCTTCTGATACATATTAAGTACTTCAAAACGTATTACAGAATATTAAGTAATTGCTGAAACATTTTAGTATAAACTGTTGTAAGTTGTCAAAATATTGGTTACCTTCAAATTAAAACAAGTATATTTAAGTTAGTGAGAGGTTCTGCTGATATAAAATAATTGAAATGTAGTTTGATGTATTAAATTTTGTAATCGTTAGACACTGGCATATGAATTAATTGCCGAAACGTTTTAATACCAGCCTTTTTAATTTGCCAATGTATTTGATATTTTTAAGTAAAAAAAATTATCACCTTTATTTTAGTGATGGGCTTTCATGATATAAATGTACTGAAATGTAGTTAGATGTATTAAAACTTTTAATTATTAAACACCAGCATTAGATTAGTCGTTTAACTACATGGTTTTAATGGAAATTTTGAAATGTCTTTAATTCCAATTAATTATAAGAGGAAAACATCAATTTAAAATCTTAGTCCTTCTCGTAACTGAAGCACTTCATTTCCTTACAAGTTCAAATATAATTATGTCTTTTTTTAACTTGTGGAAAGTAAGCTTTGTTTTAGATTTACGGACTCTGTCTTGCAGAACAAAATATTCTTCTCTAAAAGTAAATAAAACTTCAAACCATTTTTTAAAGGACGCAAAATCGTACTATGCACTTCTCAATTCTTTATAAATGATTTTTTAATTACTAAATGTACATTTCTGTTTAGAACTGTAACAACTATTAGCTGTATTATTAGAGTTTCTACAGCAATAAATTATAAGTAGTTTCTTAGTTATAACTATCTTTTAAAACGGCTCCTGCTTTAAATGTAGGAGTTTACCCTTTTATGTAATGTAAATTCTTATCAAGACCTTCGCGAAAGTATTTCTGGATTAATTCATTTAAGCTGCCCTCACGTATATTTTTAAGTAAAATTTAATGATATTTGTATTTAAAGGTTTACTCTTACGTACTGTATAAAGAGAAATATGTAAAGCAACATATATGTTTGTCTTTTGAATACGTTCAATTACACATTAATCTGACATCTTAACCTCTTTATGCTACTGTACAGTGATACTGGATAGTTGTAAGTCTAATTTATACGGGTATTCGCTTATTTAATTGCAATTGAAGTTTCAGAAATGTCAGTAGATATATTTTCTTCCTTCGACGGTTTAATTGTTATTAGCTTTGTATATGTATAGGTAACTTACTCTAACTTGCATGTACATCTGTGTTTCTGAAATGTTTGCAAGGGAAAAAAGGGGATAATTGTTATGTTTCGTCATCAAAAACATTTTTCTCTACAGCTGTATGCTGTTTTAGAATTAAGAATTTTTGCTTATCGTACGGTGAAAAAGCTGTAATTACTTTTTTTTCAATTCTAACAGTAAGTTGCGTATCACTTCGAAAAACAGCGAATGGAAAAATTATAGCATATGTAAGTTATAGTTTATATTTCTATAAATAATCTATGTGTAATAAAATAACGATTATTTTACGTATTTATTATTCGAAAAGAATATGTTAACATGACTATTTCTCGACACATGCTGAAAATGGATTTCAGCAATTTGAGATCATGTTTTTCCTTCTAGATCCATGTTTAACAAATCCTTGTCAAAAAGGAAGTACTTGCAAAGTAGTTGATGGGAAAATGATGTGTGAGTGCAACTCACCATATGAAGGAATTTTCTGTCAGGCTGGTAAGATCAAATTATTCCAGTTTTAACATTAATTTGTTTAAAATTAAGAAGTGAAAATTGTGCTGGGGGCTTTAAATTATTTCCTATTTACTTGCATACCAGGCCTCTGTAAAAATAGTGGAGCGTGTCAGCAGAAACAAGGGGAAAGAATATTGTTTGATATTATGTAAGTGTATTTTTTTCTCGTGCTGAAAAGCGGCACATGACTTGTTTCGGGTTTCTAAGTTGCCTTGGAAACCCCAAATGATTTTTATTTTTAAGATTTTGTATTCTACGGTGTGAGAGAATAAGAGTTAAAAATGGTTGTGTGAATACTTTCAAGAGGAAAGTAAATAAAGAGTTTTTTTTATTAATACAGTCCACTATTAATCAGCGACGGTTCGTACATAAAGGTTTCTTGGTCCGTCGACCCGGAGATGCAGTGCAATTGGTGAGTCAGTGCATTTTTATATCTTCGTGATTAGATAATACTTTCTGATTAGATAATGGAATTTTCTACGCTTAAAACGAAGAAGCGTGTTGCTAAGACTAAGTTAACTAAATTAAAAGAGAAAATTACTGCGAACTATGACTCTGCTGATTTCGCTCAGCTGTAACTTTTTAAATCTAAATTAAGTACTTTAATGACTGAAATTTCGGATATTTTTAGTAACGTATTTGTAGTTTGTGAAGCGAAAGATATTGATGTCGTTATTGAAGAACAACAGGATATACAAGATAATATTGATGAGCTATTTTTAATGTTAACCAGAGTTAATGCTAAGAAAGTTAAGGATTTAAGTGTGGAGGCTAATTCTTGTGAAATATCAAGCACTCGCTTGCCTAAGCTAACTCTTCCCGTATTTAGTGGTAGTGTTGAAGAATGGTTATCATTTAATGATTTATTTAAAACGGCGATAGTGGATAATGACAAATTATCGGGAGCACAAAAATTACAATATTTAAAATGTTCTTTAAAGGGAGATGCATTGAGAATTGTTCAGGCTTTAACTATTTTGAATAAGAATTTTGATGTGATAAGAATTTTGAAATTGCGTGGCATTTACTGTGTCAAAGATTTTCAAATAAGAGAGAATTACTTTCATCATTATTAAAGAAAATCATATGTTTAACAAGTTTACAAGCTGAAAATCCTAGTCAATTATTGACTTTCGTAGATACAGTGAAGGAATGTATATGTTCATTTGAGACTTTGGGTTTCAAATTAGAACAATTCGCTGATACTATTTTGATGTTTATAGTACAATTTAAATTAGATTCTTCAACGAGAAGTTGGTGGGAGCGAACTTACCAACCCTTAATGACCTGTTAGAATTCTTAAAGTCACATGCCAGAACTCTGGAAGCAGGTAAACAACAAGGTGATAGAAAACAACCTACGAAAGAGAAATTCACCTCTTTAGCTTCAGGGATTCAAGCGCACTGTACTTATTGTAAAGCTGGTCATTCAGTATTGAAATGTAACAAGTTTTTAAATCTAAGTGTTCAGGACCGCATTAATTTTGTCAAGAAAAACAATCTGTGTCTTAATAGTTTAGTTTCACATCATAAAGCTTTTGAGTGTAGAAGTATTTTTAAATGTAAAAACTGCTTTAAAAATCATCATACATTGCTGCATTTTGAAAGGGTTCAAAAGGAGCCAGAACCACTTAAAAGAGTTATCAATAGTTCAAGAGAGTTATCGGTGACTGCTAAGCCATTTTCTCCCATAATGGAAACTAGTACCCAATCGGCAAAGTCTGAGGAGAATTTTACGAACTCTAGTGCAGTAATTAAATCTTGTGTATCAAACTTTAGTTTTCAGCGTGAGGTTTTGCTATGTACTGCTGCTATTAAAGAATTAGATTCATCTGGTGAATACCAGTTGTGTAGAGCATTGATCGACCCTGGCAGTCAAGCGAACCTGATTACCGAAGAGTGTACCGAAGTAGATTAGGGTTACCGAGAAGAAATGCCAAGGTTTTTATTTCATGTTTAGGATCTTCGGATACAAAGACTAATGAAATTGCTCAAATTAGTTTTGTCCCGCATTTTTCAGCTAAAGTTTCATTTACAGTTATCAGGACTGAGTATTCTGTGCATAGTTTTAGAAAACATGGTAAAGTACTTACAAGGGTTCTTCTTCTCAAGTTCTGAACTGGAACAGGGAGCGGAAAATGCGCTATGTTCTGGTGTAACTATTGTGCTGGAGAATAACTGCACGTGAAAGGGATTTGAAATCCTCTTTTATTAAATCACTATTATTTACACACTTCCCAACTCGGGAGGGATACAGAAAGTAAAAGACCACACTTGGGCCTAACTTAACAATTAAATAAATTTAATACTAAAACTAAAATAGAAATCTAATTAAACTTTGCTCACAGAGCAATTCGCGGAGTTTGGCCTCTAACTAAAAGGGTGCATAGCAAGATATACTAATACTAGCGCACTTCAATTTATTTCAATATGCAATCACGTAGTAAGCACTATGGCTTATAAATTTAGCTGCTAGCTGGTCAGACGAACGTCGAGCAGAATGACCGTGATCTGAGACTAAAGCTCTCACACATTGAGATGTTTCTACCTCTGGTTTAAATAGTATTTGGCTGTACTTCAAAATTAGCATAAGCTGAAAACGCGCGCTTCTTCTGACGGGAAGTTGAAACAGAGAAGAGATAGAAAGATTTAAATTAAAATAAAACTTTGTTAGTTTAACTAAAACCTTTCACAGTTCCAGTATTTACCATCAATAGAATTATTGGAAAACTGCCGCATTTTACTTTAGATAAGCAGTACATAGAGGAATATAATGATTTAATGTTGGCGGATCCGACATTCTACAAGAGGGGGCCTGTTGATATACTGTTAGGCGTAGATGTTTCTTTACCGCTTCTGAAGGGAGAAACGATTAAATGCGGAGAAGGTAAACCAATAGCCTCTCGTTCTGAACTTGGATGGATTATTTCAGGTAGTGTGGATACTTCAACAGAGGATAAACCCACTATCTATGTGAATAATATACAAGCGGATACTGAGCAGTTGCTGTCTAACTTTTGGAAATTTGATGCTGTACCTACATTTGATTTGCTTACTAACTCGGAGAGAGCATGTGAGGATCACTTCAAATCTACATTTAGAAGAGACGAAAGTGGTGTATACGTAGTGAAATTACCCTTTCATTTTTCGCCTTCCGAGCTTGGAGATTCGAGACAGTTAGCTATACGTAGGTTCAAGTCTTTAGAGAATTCATTATTAAAAAGGCCTCAAATTTATGAACAATATAAGGATTTCATGAGGGAATACCTTGAGCTAAGACATATGAAAAGAGTGCCTGAGAGAGAGATTTTTACTGATTCTGCGTATTACATGCCTCATCATGCCGTGTTGAAGGAATCAAGTAGTACTACTAAGTTGAGAGTTGTCTTCGATGCTTCAGCTAGAACAACCTCTGGACTTTCATTAAATGACCTTTTGATGGTTGGGCCGAGAGTTCGGCAGGAGGTGTTTCCAATTCTTCTACGATTCAGAACTTACAAAGTCGCGGTATGCGCCGATGTGGAAAAGATGTTCAGACAAATACGAGTTCACCCAGAAGATACAAACTGGCAACGAAAAGTATGGAGAAATAGTCCTAGTGAGTCTTTGAGTACTTTTAGATTGGTAACAGTGACGTATGGAACTACCAGTGCGCCATATTTGTCTACTAGAGTAATGAAACAACTTGCATTAGACGAACAAGCTAGATTTCCTTTGGCATCGAAAGTTGCTCTTCGCGACTTTTATGTAGATGACTTACTTTCAGGAACGCAAAGTGAAGAGGAAGCGATAGCTTTAGTTCAGTAGTTGACTGAAATGATGGAAGGAGGTGGATTCCGCTTCAGGAAGTGGATTTCGAACAGTTCAATTATTTTAGAAAAGATTCCTGAGTCGTTAAGAGAACCTAGTACTTCTCTGGAAATAACCAGTGATAGAAATGTGAAGGTATTGGGTATTTATTTTAACCCCTCTCGTGATACATTCCATTTCTCAGAGTGCATAAATGATAAAGAGTTCACCAAGAGAAGCATTTTAGCAGAGGTGGCCAAAATATTTGATCCATTGGGATGGTTAGCGCCTACAATAATATATGCGAAAATATTATTACAAGAGTTGTGGAGCTTAAAACTTGGTTGGGATGAAGTCATGGGCAAGAGAATAAATAGCAAGTGGAAACGAGTTTACTTAGAATTACCCTTACTATCAAGTTTACAAATTCTGAGGTATATCTTAAGACCAAAGGCAGTAATTATAGAAATTCATGCTTTTTGTAATGCCTCAGAGAAAGTTTATTGTGCAGTCATTTACCTCAGAATAATCAGCGCTGATTCTTCAGTCAAGGTTAGCCTTTTAACATCGAAAACTAGAGTTGCTGATTTGAAAACCCACTGTCTTCCTACATTAGAGCTATGTGCTGCATTACTTTTAACAAACTTTTTGCATCTAGTGGTATCATGCATAGAACTACCAATTAACAATATTTACGTGTGGACAGACTCACGGGTTACATTGGCATGGATTTCGTCAGAACCTCGCCGTTTGCTACCTTTTGTGGCAGAGTTGCAAGGATTCAGGAAGCTGTTCCAGGTATTCAATGGAATTATGTGGCTGGAAAAGAAAATCCTGCAGATTTTGGAACCAGATGTTTGATTCCATCAGAATTTTTAAGATGCGAATTATGGATGAAGGGACCACAATGGCTAAGCCAACCAATGATTCATGTACAGCAAGATTTAAGTGTGGAATTAGAGAGTGAGATTATGTTAAAAGAAATGAAAAAGAGTTTCATTTCAAATGTTTTTAAGTTCGAGGAACCCAGTGTATTTTCTAAGTTTTCATCCTGGCTAAGGCTATGCAGAGTGTTAGCTTGGTGTATAAGATTCAAGAATAACTGTAGTAAGTTACCCGCAGAACGTATAAAGGATTATTTGTCTACTGAAGAACTTCGTGAAGTTATCGTTAGGATCGTACAAAATTCTGAATTTCCAGAAGAGTTACCCTGCTTAAAATCAGGTAAACCTTTAAAACCATCGAGCAAGCTTTTGCCGTTAAATCCTTTCTTAGATTCCGCAGTGATAATACGTGTAGGCGGAAGGCTCAGAAATGCTAGAATTTCAAATGATCAGAAACATCCTATGATTTTACCTAAGAGTCATAATATTAGGCATTTGATTATTAGGCACTATCAGGAAACATATCTACATGCAGGTACTGAACTACTCATTTCTGTCATAAGACATAGATTTTGGATTGTGAGTGCTAGAGATATTATTAGAAAATGTTTAAATCAATGTGTTATTTGCCGTAGATTTAGAGCCCAAACTGCAACTCAGCAAATAGCAGATTTGCCTGCTTCAAGCGTTACTCAAAGTAGAGCTTTTTCTCGTGTAAGAACTGATTTCGCAGGACCATTTAACGTAAATATCGCAATGGTAGAGAAGCTAAAATTTTCAAATGTTATATATGTTTATTTATTTATTTTACTACTACTTTTACTACTACATTTAGAATTAGTCGGAGATCGTTCAACAAAATCATTCCTTGCGACACTTAAGAGGTTTATCGCTCGTAGAGGCAAACCGTGTGAAATTCTTAGTGATTGTGCAACGAACTTTATAGGAGCTAACAAAGAGCTAAGGAAAGTTCTATCAACTGTTCAACGTGATAAACACCTTCAGGGGTATATTTCTTCAGAGAATATTAAGTGGTTATTTAATCCGCCCTCTGCACCTCATTTTGGAGGTCTTTGGGAAGCGGGGATTAAGTCGATGAAACACCACTTAAAGAGGTGTTTAGGAACACTTATTCTAACTTATGAGGAATTTTTGACTTTAATAACCCAAATTGAATCCTGTCTTAATTCTAGGCCATTAGTACCAGCTTCGAGCGATTACAGTGACTTGGAAGCCTTAACGCCGGAACGCTTTCTTACAGGAGCGGCTTTAAGTGCTCTTCCAGAACCTGACCTGATTCAAGATAAGCTGAGTTACGGTGACAGATGGAAAAACTTTCACAGGCTATTTCAACAATTCTGGAAGAGATGGAGTAGTGAGTATTTGTCGAGGTTACAACAAACACCCAAGTGGTGTAAGCTACAGCGAGATTTGGAGATTGGTGATATGGTTCTCATTAAGAACAAGAATTTACCTCCGCTACGCTGGAAGCAAGGCAGAATTGTTAAAGTGTATCCTGGTCTGGATGACAGAATTCGAGTGGTGGGCTTACGCACATTCAGTGGTGAGATAAAGCGACCAATAGCGAAGCTATGCCCTCTGCCATTCAATTCCGGAGATTAGAGACTTTAATTTTTATTCTCTTCTTGTTGATAATTTTCAATTTAATGTTTGAACCCCCTTGGGAGTTCAAGGCTCGGGGTATGTTTGATATTATGTAAGTGTATTTTTTTCTCGTGCTGAAACGCGGCACATGACTTGTTTCGGGTTTCTAAGTTGCCTTGGAAACCGCAAATGATTTTTATTTTAAACATTTTGTATTCTACAGTGTGAGAGAATAAGAGTTAAAAATGGGTGTGTGAATACTTTCAAGAAGAAAGTAAATAAAGAGTTTTTTTATTCTTACAGTCCACTATTAATCAGAGACGGTTAGTACAAATATGCATATATCCATCACTTTAGAACGACAAAGACGGCGAAATTAGTAAACTTGATTTGAAATCAGATTTTCATTTTTCATTTCGTATAAGAAATACACTTCTTATCTCTATATATGGAACCTTGGTTTTATTAGCTCAAAGGGCGTTAGCCCAGAAGGGCTGTTAATTTAGTTTTGGTATTTTGCGTTGAATCACTATAAACCGCGTATCACTTTTCAGATTGTTGCCACCAGATGTTATCACCATGTGTTCTATTAAGGAAATTAAATAATGAAGAATCTGCATAAATGTGTGTGTGTTTCTTGCATTCGGATAAAAATATGGCGCCTAGAGCCATCAAATTTTTAATAACGTAATCCTTCACCCGAATAGGGGCATTTGGAAGCCCTAATTTGGAATTTGTTTTATTTTCTATTTCATATTTTGTAATGAATTTTTTATTAAAAATCTCAATGAAATGATTTAAAAGAGAGCAATGACAACACTGTACTGAAAAAAAAAGCTTTTAATCCCCAGGGAGCGAGACTATGTATCGGAAATTCTAATAATATGCTTTTTTTAAAATTATTTTGCGATATTGCTGTTTAATTACATTTGATGATTGCTTAAGTGCAAATAACATGATATTTAATAAATAAAGGTATCACAAACGTTTAAAAAAAGACCTTTTAGGCGTGATATAAAATCTGAAAACTTTCAGTTTTTTTATTAACTACTATGGATTTGGTTTGGTTTGGTTTATTTGATTGTGTTAAGAGACTCGAGGGCTATCTGCCTAGGTGTAAGGAGATGTCTTCTCGGAGAGGTTTTAAGGAAAACTGGCTCGTATACACCCTTCATGTGGAGAAGAACGGTGAAAGCGCATATGTAGCTAGCCTGTTCGCAAGGATTCGAGCCTCTGTTCGAACTACCAGTGTTCAGCGACTTTACTGTTTGGCCGCTGGTGGACACTAACTATTATTAGGAGACATCTCTTTAAAGGAGTTATTGTGATTTTGTCTTATGAGTGTATTTGACTTACGTCAGACAAGAAACTGTCATACACCTAAAGCTTCAATCTCTTATTTAAATAGAACGAACACAGATTTTGAATCATAATTTAACATATATTGCATATTAAGATAGAGATTAAGATAAATAATTAGTATAAAATTTAGAAATGATAATGGAATACAGTAGAATAAATGATACTGGAAAGAACTGAAATAACAATCATCAAATTAAACAATTCGTTCATTTGATGTTCAAATGAATACCAATAAGATAATCATCTGGAAGCCATTTAACATAACTGACATACATAAATTTTTAAACTTATCTCATCATACTGGATAGATTTCAATTTGCCTCAAAAACAGTTTTAGTCGACAAATATATTCAAAATATTAACTTATTAGAAATTTGTTATTTTCATTTTCTGTTTCTATAAACATGCTTTAAAATTTGATACGTTTTTGATCGCTTAATTAGTATACACTGGTGTGCAAAAATTAAGGACGAGACGGTTTTTTCAATATAACTTTGTACAAAAGCTTTCCAAATCAACACATTTAATACCGTAAGATCCCCAATACGTAAGGACATGAGTAATGTAAGCAAGACTTACTAAAAGAGAAATCAGAGGGATAAAAAGAAACTTTATTGAAAAAGTAGCATGGAGCGCAATGCGACTGAAGGCCGAAACATCCCTGTGATCGGTGTCCAACAAGAAACATCCGGTCTTTAATAGGGGATATGATCTTTCCTGACTGCTAAGCAGGTTTCACATCATTTGTGCATGCTGGATATGTGGTTGTTAATGAGCTGTTGAGACACTGCTGCTCGTTCCTCTTGTAGCACCAATCGCAGTTTGGGAATCGTTACTGGCGATAAGTTACGTGCTGCCACGGGTCTCCCTATTAAGTTCCGTACATTCTTAACGGGATTTAGTTCCAGAGACCTTGCGAACCAATCCATGTGTTTAATATCTTCACGCTTCAACAGCTCTTCGACAGTAACTGTGCGATGAGGTGGAGCGTTGTCGTCCATGAAGAGGAACTGAGGACCCATAGCCCTTGTGAAAAGACGCATGTAAGGAAGAAGAACCTCGTTACAATAGCAGTCCCAGGTGACGAACCTCCTTGGGAGATATGAAGGTCGGTCCGGCTACCAAGCATTATGTCTGCTTGAACGAGAACTCCGCGACCTCCAAAACAGTCCCTTTTGATGATGTTGAAGGGGTTATTGCGTGTTCCCCGCTCTCTCCAGATGAGTATGCGATGGGAATCGCTACTCAGACTGAATCTGCTCTCGTCTGTAAAGAGTACTCGTCCCCACTCATTGTCTCTAATTCCGGTGTTCTCGGCACCATAGAGAACGCCTTCTCCGATGGGCAGGCGTTAGAGGTACACACCGTACAGGGCGTCGTGCAAACAGTCCACCACTGTGCAGTTTTCTGGCCACGGTAAAACGCGATACCGGTCGTCCAGTCACCTGTGTCGTGTGTAAAGCGATTTCTCTCGCTGTCTGTCGCCTGTTTCTTCTGGCCTGTAAGGCAATATACCGGTCATCTGCGGGTGTAGTTCCTCGTGGACGACCACTACTAAACCCCCGGATAGCTGTTCCTGTAGTTTGGAATTGTCTCCAAAGTCGTGAAACGATGCTGAGCAATTTCGAACTCTGCAGCCACACTTGTCAAACTGCGGCCTTCCTCCAACTTCCCAATGATTCGACCTCGGGTAAAAGCATCCAGATGTCGTCTAACAGATTGATTATTCGCCATTTTTCGCTGAGGCAGCAACTCGGTGTGATTTTAACCGCTATACGGCGTGCAATCTCTTTGCCAGAAATACTGCTCTTACACCGACAAAATGCTTTATACTACTCATGTAGCATTCATTATTTTAATTAACCAAATTATTTTTAGTTTGAACTTTCCTATCGAATTCTCAAAGTTTCAGTTGTTGCCCGAATTTAGCGCGAGTGAGATATTTATGCAAATCGCATATATCTGTTAGCAGTTTAAAAGGCAGGAGTTAACGAGGAGAAAGACAGAGCCCTGGATTTATCGCCGTAAGGCTGTGCGCGCAAAGATTTCCTCTGTCTACTGAAAGTTCGCCTTCATAGGCAATTTGCAATTACCAGTGTTTTCTAGTGAAATTCGCATAATTGCATTTCACTAAGAGTTAAGCTTCCCTCGCCGTCCTACTTAGATTTTAGTTAGGGAATTGAATTTGTTAACACACCTTATTTTCATATTATTTTAGTTCAGCCCAAGTAGTGGCTTACTCTCGATTTGAAGAGTTGTAAATATTTGAATTAAAGGGTCACTTTTAAACCCTCCTTCTGACTTTGTAGTTTTTCAACACTAAAGGACATAGCCTAGATCTGCTCACTGTCCTCCACATAAGGTTTCACAGTTTATGCTCACGAAAAGAGTCAAGAGATTGAAGGAGAAACCTTACACTGGCGCCCGAACAACTAAAAGGATGGAAGGAAGTTGGAATATGCCTACTACATCCCAGAATACAGCTGCAATGCCTGATGGATTTGGATTCATAGTGGAAACCATCAGAGCAGCCATGAAGCCGGCAGTAGTTTTTGATGCCAGAGGACCTGTGAACACATTCCTGGAAAAGTTAGAAGCGCATTTTTTGCTGTATCCAGTTCCGGAACATCAGAAGGTCATATTAGCGACAGGAGCATTGAGGGGCCAAGCAGCGACCTGGTATAAGTGCATCGGAAAATGTCTGCTGGGAGAACCAGGAACGCCGACTTACACGTACGAGAATTTTAAACTAGCAATTTTGAGAGCGTTTCCTGTGGTTAAAGACCGTGCGAAACTCGAAGCTGAGTTGTTTAGCAAGTATCAACAGCGGGTGGATGAACTATCGGAATTTATTTTGAGAAAAATACAAGTCTTTAAATTATTGTATGGCACGAGGCCGGACCCGGAGATTATCCAGATAATCCTGCCCAGATTGTTACCATCGATACAAGATTTCATGGAGCTAAGAAATCCCGTAACGCTGGACAAGCTGTTTGAACTCGCCGTACAATTCGAGAGCCGGCGAGCGGCCGAAAATCAACGGAGACAATCGTATGAACAGCGGCTGCAGGGGAACCAGAATGCCGAAGGAAGAAACAGACGATGGCCGAGAACTACTGGTACCAGTCAAAATGCGAGCGGTCAACCGCGCCAAGTACAGCGCCAACAAAATAATTCCAGACGATATCTACGAAAATCATTCTTCCCAGGCAGAAGTCTGCAACAGAAGAAAACACCCGCAAAGCATTTAAACTACTAAGGAATATTGCGGGGAAGGGGGTGCAATGTTCCGAGGAGAAGAAAAATCCCTCTGAAGTACAGCTAAATACGGTCATGGTGAGAAATATTGAATTACCGAGACTGCAGTTACCCCGCTACAGCTCTGTTAGATACCGGCGCTCAAGGAAGCTGTTTGGCAGAAGAGTTTTTTAAGAAGCACTTTCGTAGATATCGTCTGCATAGCGTGGAAGGAATGAAGGTGGTAGCAGCCCAAGGAAAAACGTGTCAATGCATGGGAAAAATCGAGCTGTACATCAAAATCGGCGAAGAACAAAAAAAGATTATGTTTCTTGTAGTGAAGAACCTCCAAGCATCGGTTATTTTAGGAACAGATTTCTTTGCAGCTGTGGATGCGAAAATCGATTTTGAAAACTCCACCTTGCAAGTAACCATGGACCCAGTTAAAAAGAAATCAACACCTCCCCCTGAAGTGGATTTAAGCCATCTAACGCCCGAAGAACAGGACAAGTTTCGGGAATTGGTAAGTTATTTTGCTGATTTATTTGATGATATTCCTGGATTCACACAGATCGTAGCACACGAAATTAAATTAACTACGGATGAACCTATACGTCAGCGTCCTTACAAGTACGATAAAGTTAAAGAGGAAATAATAAAATACCATATTGATGAAATGTTAAAAAACAAAATAATAACTCCTATTTCTAGTGCATATGCGAGTCCGGTGGTTTTATGTAAGAAAAATAATGATTTGCCGTTAACTGATCCATTAAGGTACAGGTTCGCTATTGACTACAGAAAGCTTAATAGTATAACAAAATTTCCAACTTACCCACTTCCGGTAATTGATGAAATTCTAAGAAGTATTAAATCAACAAAATACATAACCACGCTAGATTTGACATCAGGATATTTTCAGATAAGCATAAAGCCGGAAGATGTTCACAAAACAGCATTCATAACAAAATACGGTACATATGGCTTTTTGCGTATGCCTTTTGGATTGTCGGGAGCCCCGGCCACGTTTCAGAGGTGCATGGACAAAATTTTAAGGCCGGTAATAGGAAAAAGTACATTTATTTATCTTGACGATATAATTGTTACTTCAGAGTCGCTGGAAGAACATATTAAAGACCTTCGAGAAGTCTTTACTCTTTTGAAAGATGCAGGACTTAAAGTGAACATTAAGAAATGTAAATTCGCGGCAAAAGAACTCAAATATTTAGGGTACAAAATTTCTCAAAGGGGGATCGAAACAGATAAATCTAAAGTTATAGCAGTGAAAAATTACCCAATTCCGAATACAGCCAAAAAGTTAGCGACTTTCTTGGGTATGTGCTCATATTATAGAATTTTTATTAAAAATTTCGCAGAAATTGCTGAACCATTGTTAAAGTTGAGAAGGAAAAGAGTTCGTTTTGCGTGGTCTTCAGAAGCAAACGCCGCGTTTGAGAAGTTAAAAGAATCTTTAATTAATGCACCGGTTCTAAAGTTCCCAGAGAAAGACAAGGGTCTAGAAATTTATGCAGACGCATCAGATTACGCAATCGGAGCCGTGTTAACACAAAATAGAAAAGCGATTGCCTTTTTTAGTCGTACATTGAATGATACGCAAAGAAATTATTCGGCAACGGAGCGTGAAACTTTAGCAGTGCTCGCAGCTGTTCAAAAATTTTGTGTATATTTTGGGAGTTCTCCCGTAACAGTATATTCAGATCATGCGGCAGTTACCAGATTATTTTCAGGAAAGAATCTTTCGCCACGCTTAATTCGGTGGACCCTAAAGTTGCAAGAATTTAATCTCATTATCAAACACACACCGGGAAAAGACAATGTAGTGGCCGACGCATTATCTAGAATAAAGTTAGACGAGAACGGCGAGAAAGTAAAAATAGCGATGCTTCAGGCAAAGGTCATTGACTCTCGAGAGACTGTAATAGAAGAAATTGCTAGGGATCCCGAATTCGGAAATATTTATAATTATTTAAAAGACCCAGATAACTTCCAGCATATAGACATTAATGCAATACGAAGCAGAGCACAGAACTATGAAATCATTGATGGTCTCTTATTTTATACTAAAGTTACGAATCAAAATAGTGAATACAGACCAGTCATCCCGGCCAAATTAATTTTAAGTATCTTGCAAGAGCTCCACGATTCGCCTGTCTCGGGCCATTTTGGAATTAGAAAAACAATACAACGCGTACGCGAGGCGGTATATTTTCCGCAATTACAAAAGATAGTTAAAAATTACTGCCAGACTTGTCACACGTGTCAGATAAATAATGACGTAAATTTCCGCCCGGCCGGGTTATTAACTAGTATTGAGTCTAGGTTCCCCAATGAAATAATTGGTATTGACCTCTTAGGCCCCTACCCCAGGAGTCATGTAAATAAGGCACGATTTTTATTAGTCATTGTGGATCATTTCAGTAAATGGGTTGAGTTGATACCACTTAAGCGGGCTTCAGCAAAAGTCGTTGCAGATTCGTTTTTGAACAAATATATTTTAAGATATGGATGTCCAGCGAGGGTGATTAGCGATAATGGTCCCCAGTTTGTAAGCAGTACATTTAAAATGATGTGTGACAAGTTGGGCATTAAGCATATGAAAATGGTACCCTACCGCCCACAATCAAATATAGCGGAACGGGTAAATAAGAATATTGTAAAATTGATTAGAAATTATGTGCAAAAGCACCATTCTAACTGGGATGACTGCGTCGAAGAATTTGCATTCGCCCTCAGAACGGCTAAGCACGAGACAACGAAGAAATCCCCCGCCGAATTGTTTTTGGGCAGGAAGATAATGACCCCCTTAGATAAATTATTTTATGTGAAAGATAGAGCGCCGGAATTTCAAATGGGTGAAATAGAAAAAATGTTGAAGGAGGCAGAAAAGTGCTCCCGGGAAGCGCAAAAGAAACAAAAGATTTACTACGATTCAAAAAGAAGAACCGTAGAATATAAAGTGGGGGAGGAGGTGTTGAAACAAGCCCACGCACTTTCATGCGCAGCAAAAGATAAGGTCGCAAAATTTTGCCCAAGATGGCATGGTCCTTTTGAAATTACAAGAATAGTTGAATGCCGTGCATATTTAAAGAATGAGAAGGGCGAAGAGACTGTGGCAAATTTCGATCAAATTAAACATTATTATCGAAGAGCTAATAATAATATTTTGAAAGACATGTTGCAGGGTCCAGCCTCACAGAA
Source organism: Stegodyphus mimosarum (assembly GCA_000611955.2). Lineage (NCBI taxonomy): Eukaryota > Metazoa > Arthropoda > Arachnida > Araneae > Eresidae > Stegodyphus > Stegodyphus mimosarum. The sequence continues at coordinate 172,919 of KK113936.1, forward strand.
TTTTTCTAAGATTCAAGAGCCCCAACCAGGTCCCTCAAAAACAAGAGAACCCAGTTTGAAAAGGAGGTTACCAGAAGAGAGGAAGCCGCAGCCGAAGAAAAGACCACCCCAAAAAGAAAAAAGGACAAACGCTAAGCAACAGTCTCAGCAACCAAAGCGTCTAAGGAAGGAACGTCCAAATGAAAACACTATGAAAGCTCCACCACTACGGAGGGAACAGAACGGCGAGAAGCGAGCCGCCGAAGGTGCCAACCCACAACGAAGGAGCCTACGAGTGCAGGAGAAGGAACGAGCCAGTCTGGAGAGGGAGCAAAGACTTCAGCACAAACGGAAAGCGCCACCCACCATTCGTCCCAACAAGGTGTTTCTGGAGGAAAGAAGATCGACAAAACGAAAGGCAGCCCCAGAGTTTCAATCTAGGAGTAACCGCCAAAGAGTGGCACATACTACAGTATATCCAACCTTTCAGGAATGGACAAAAAAACGCCTAAAAGACTGGCAGAAAGATAAGTAGATTCTTTATTTTCTTTTAAAATTCACACAGTTATGTTTCTGATTTAAGTGCAAGTTGCAGATTTAAAAGGGAAGTTACCCGAGTCAAAAGCCGGTTGCCGAAAGCGTAAAGGACACGCTTGAAGGAACAACTTAATTATGCAGCGGAAGAAATTCGAGAGTTCAGTTGAAAAACTGTGAGACTTCGTGAAATGTTCTTTGTAATCCAGAACATGGGATTCATCGATTTTAGTCAAAAGACTCTCTGTAAATAGGAAATTGAATTGTGTTAATTAAAAGCAACTAGTACGTAAGTTGTATAGCAAAACTGTTGTATTATATTTTTCTATGTATAAATAATGAATGCATTTAATGTAAAACTGTTTTCTATGTAATGCATGATTTGTTGTAAGCCTTAAGCACTGGTTTTGTTTATATCGAATATTTTGGAAAAGCGTAAAGGATACGCAAGTTAAAATTAAAATGTAATGTAAAAGCGTAAAGCGCGCTAAATTAGAAAGTGAATATATAAGTGTTATTTAACGCAATGAGCATTTAAAGAAAATTTGAATTGAAGATTGAAAGAATGAATTATATGTATGAAATGCAATTGAAATGTTTGAATGTTGTACGTAGTGTTCTCTGGTTTCACACAAAAGTTTAAAGTTCATTTCATGTTAGAACCTCAGGGCATTTCAGATTTGTTTTAGGGGAAGTCTGAGGTCTTGAAAGTCGAAGAATTAACCCCAATAGAATTGAAGTCAGGTGGTAGTTGTGAACACTTGACAAAGTAAAACTGCGTGTTTTTCACAAACACCACATTTGGCCAGAGAACAAGGGGGAAGTTTTAAAAATGAATGAGTGTAAAATGAATGCGTTTGGCGAAAAGCGCTAATAGAAATTAAAAAACGCGAATACCTAAAGCGCGAATAAAAGTCATTACGGAAAGCATCAGAGGAAGGGAATGTTGTACTTTTCAGGTGAAATGTACTTATAACATGAAATTAAAATTTATTTCCTTCCAGATTGGAAGGAACCAGATAGTATCCAGCCAAATTCCTGATGGATCTTTTTGATGTGAAGACGGAAAAAGATATTCTATGTTAAAATATCTAAGACACAAACAGAGAGTTAAACTAAATTTAAAACTTACAATTGTAAAGGATGGCGAATAGGAAGGAAAATTTAGATTTAGAATTTAGCATCTTCACTAAAAGCCGATTTTAGGCTACTTAGTTTCAGACTACTAAATTCTGGGAGCAACTATGTAGCATTCATTATTTTAATTAACCAAATTATTTTTAGTTTGAACTTTCCTATCGAATTCTCAAAGTTTCAGTTGCTGCCCGAATTTAGCGCGAGTGAGATATTTATGCAAATCGCATATATCTGTTAGCAGTTAAAAGGCAGGAGTTAACGAGGGGAAAGACAGAGCCTTGGATTTATCGCCGTAAGGCTGTGCGCGCAAAGATTTCCTCTGTCTACTGAAAGTTCGCCTTCATAGGCAATTTGCAATTACCAGTGTTTGCTAGTGAAATTCGCATAATTGCATTTCACTAAGAGTTAAGCTTCCCTCGCCGTCCTACTTAGATTTTAGTTAGGGAATTGAATTTGTTAACACACCTTATTTAATATTATTTTAGTTCAGCCACTTACTCTCAAGTGGAAGAGTTGTAAATATATGAATTAAAGGGTCACGTTTAAACCCTCCTCCTGACTTTGTAGTTTTTCAACACTAAAGGACATAGCCTAGATCTGCTCACTGTCCTCCACATAAGGTTTCACAGTTTATGCTCACGAAGAGAGTCAAGAGATTGAAGGAGAAACCTTATACTCAGACACTCCCCCATTACGTTTACCTGCATATCTGCGCCTGTGCTACCGTACATCACCTTACTTAATCTCCTGATTGGTCTTTCTGTCCGCTCTGCCTCTTCGTTCAGCTGATATGCTAATTTTTCGACTTCGGCCTTAATTTTTGCACACCAGTGTATTTTTATATTACTGATTTATCAAATTATCTAGGTTTAATTCATTTATAGCGGAAACGACGTTCTATGAATTTAGTGATTGTCATGAATTTCATTCTAAGTTATTTGAAGAAATTTCTGGCTAAGTAGAAACAGAATTAAATCTGCCCAAAAGAAATTTAGGTCGGTTAAAACAAATTTTTAAAATTAACCTGCGAATTAACTTTTAAAATTAACTTTTAAAATTAATAAATTTTTTTAATTAACTCCTGCTTAGTCTTATGAATATGATAGCCGAAAGCTCTGAGTCTTCATCTGTAATTTTTAAAGCCCTAGATTCAATTTCTCACTGAAACAAATTATTTTCATCTCATTGAAAAAAGAACATTTCTCGCTGAAACAATGTAATAATGTAATGTCACTGAACAAAATATTTTTATTGAAGCAAAGTGGTATCTGGCATATGTGAGTGACTTAAAGACAATTAATCAATTTTACGTTTGCTTGAAATTACGTTACACAACAAAGTTACTAGTTAGCTCGAAAGCCAGCGAGGGACAAGGTATTTTAGACTACATTTCTTTTTTTTCCCCAAAGCTTTCTTTGTTTTAACTTTCCTTTTATGATACGTATTGCGAAATATATGACAAATATTGCTAATTAAATAAATAAGTTTTTATTACTAATAAATAATTTTCTTAATAAATTCAAATTTTTGTGTGCCAGTATCTTTTATACCTATATTTTAACTCAGTTATGTCCATTTATCTAAACGTACATTTCTCTATCAAGAAGTCGTAAATTTGATTCCGATCAGAGAAAAAGAAAACTAAGATTTTTATTTAATATGGTTGTTTTATAAATTCCGAAGGTTTGTCTTTTCTGAGGCCCAAGTTATTTTTATGAAATAAAGTTTGGTTTAGCCATTCTAAGGCAAAACCTGTTTGACGATTAATTCTGAATCAGGCTTTTATTAATCGTATGAATCATTGTCTGGGTTCCGAACCCTTTTTTTGAAGTCATTATCAGTGATTTTGGAATAATAATAATTACTTAGCGTTTGGAATGTGTAATCATTTCAACGTTTTAGAATTAACAGTGATTTAAATGAAAGGTTTAGTGCTTAAAGATTATAATTTTAATACTTTAGGAACAGTAATAATCTACATCTAATTTAGAATGTTACGTATTTACCTAGTGCTGAATATTATTAAATAATATTTCCATTGAGTCTTATGCCTAAATTGTATTATGTCACTTAAACTGGAAACAATTACTTTGTTCCTTATTTTTTAAAGAAATGCTTCTTTTCACATGTCTATTGTATATCCGCCAAAGTACGTCATCTGTTTAAAATGTATTGTTATTTAAATTAATGTAAACAAATACAAATTAAAATAACGTAGAGCATGAAAGAGGACATAATATTGAAATGGGGATGAGGTGTACATTTTGGGCGGAGTTACTCTTACTGGTAAAATGAGCAGAATACTTTGGATACTTACATTTGACTGTTACATGGCACTATGTTTCCATTATTTATATTCATGGATATACGCTCTGGTCGGTAAAAACAGGACACTAATTTCTTTCAAAATTAAAGTGTTCAACGAATGCTGCATAAACTGAAAGAGTTACATATTCTTATTTCTTAGCACAAAAAAAGAACTGAATCCCGTCCGTACCATGAACAATTATGGAGATGAAAAGCGTTCTATTTAGGCATCATTCCTATTCATGGATATGCATGCATTATTCATGTTCATGGATACGTGCTCTAGTCGATAAAAACAAAGCCTTAGTTTCTTTCAAAGAAAAAATATTCAGCGAATGATGCATAAACGGAAGAACTGAAAAGATTTCCATGTACGCGTTACTTTGGGTAAAGAAAGAATTGAATTTCGTCCGTACCATGAACAACTGTGGAGATGAAAACAGCTCTATTTAAGCATCCAACCTGCTGCTCCTAAAATCTATGGAATCTATGGAAACTATCTATGAAAGGCAATCTATGGAGTACTTATGAAGTATTTATAAGTGCAGACATCAATTTACACTGATGAATCAAAACGTTATGACCATCCTCACATTTTTGAATGAACTCATCTGGACGACGTGGAGGGCACGTGATTAATTGTTAATTGTATTTAACTGCTTCAGAAGTGCAATCCATGCAAGCTAAGCATAGTATATAGAGGAACGTAGAACTAGCTAAGGAGTCATTATTGAACTTAGTTTTGCGATTGATGGGAAAAGCTGCTGATATAAGAGAATTTGATAGGGGGCAGTTTGTAATGGCCCTAAGACGAAGAAAGAGTACCTCCGAAACTGCACGAATGGTAGGTCGTTCAAAATCTGCCGTTTTTAGTAATTATTCAAAGTGTATACATGATGATGAAGCGAGGAGTATAGGACAAGGTGCTGATGTGCACGCGTGATCAAAGAAAAAGGATGTCGGAGACTGTCTCACTTGGTACAGCAAAATGCGCGCTAGGCAGTGGCTCAGTTGACAGCCCAATACAGTAAAGGTTCAAGTGCGAGTGTTTAGAAACATACTCTTCAGAGGACCCTTTTGGATATGGGATTGCGCAACAGGCATCCCACACGTGTGCCTCTGTTGACCAAGCGTCATTGCTTGCTACGCCTACAGTGGGCCAAGGAACGTCGAGACTAGACCATGGATAAATGGAAGACAGACGTCTGATCGGATGGACCACGATTTTTTATTTCTCATGTCAATGGTCGTAGCAGGGTACGCAGTCTTCTAGGAGAACATTTTCTTCCCCCCTTGTACATCAATTCACACACAGCCTGCTGGTGGCGGTATTATGCTTGGGTGCGTTCTCTTGGACGGTTGTGGGACGCTTAATTGTGGTGGAGCAGACCATGAAAGCTGCGGACTATCTGAAAATAATTTAGAATTAATTTTACTCTTACATGGCGTATGTCTTCCTAAATGAAAATGGAGTCTCCCAGCGGCACAACATCCTATGTCACAAGGCTCGAACTGTGTTGGAGTGTTTTGAGAAGCTCAAACACCACCATGTTGGAATATCTCGACTCCTCGTAACCGCTGCTTAGATATTTGGTACAACATGTCTCCAATCCTCTACCAAGAACCTGTGGCATTCATGTCAAGGACAGTTATAGCTGTTTTGCATGCCAAAGTTTCTGCAACGTGTTATTGAGTAGATGGTCATAATGCTCTGGCTCTTCAGTGTTTATGCCTCGACTGAATACGAGTACATAAAATAAATCTAATTATATGGGAACCCTAACCATTCTCTAATCTTACAAAAACAGACCTAGAAAGCAAAACAAAAATGATTATACGTCTATTGAATATTCATAAATTGCATTTGTGTAAATTTTGAAGGAATAGATATTTTGTTTTGTCTATCGCATTTATTCACATCGTATACAATGAATGTGATTGAATTTAGAGCATAATATTTGCCAAACCTTTTTTGTATGTATATATATCTTTTTTGTACACAGATATCTACATCTATGTGTAGATATAATTTATTTAATAATGAATAACTGAATATATAATGCCTTTGAGAAAGTTAGTAGAATTTTAGTTGAATGAAGTAACTTATAAGCATTTTCAATCTGTGATATATATAAGTATAGATAGATACATAAATTTAATTTCAATAATCAACTTTAAATTTTTATTTTATATTCTTATTTATCTACTTATTGGTCAAGAAATTGTTTGCCCATATCGTATTTGTTAAATATGCTATGATTTATGTTTATCACATTTAATCTTCAAAATTATTGCAATCCTTTAATTTCATTAATTTTTATTCATTTTATTATTATTATTATTATAACACTTAATGACTCTATGATCTACGTAGCTGTGAAAAAAGCCAGACACTAGACTGATAATTTCAAACTGTATTATCGGTTATTTTTTTAGTAAGAAATTTGTCAATTATGTATTTATACAGTTTTCTTAACTCTAATCATCTGAACAGAAGCTGACAGATGTGCCTTGCTACTAGCCAAAGGTGAATGCAACAAGGAACATGAAACCTGTTATGAGGGTAATTGTAAGTGTCAGAAATCCTATGTCTATTCAAAAGATGGAAAAACGTGTGAAGGTAAGTAACATACACTTGCATTTGCTGTTGGTTTCTCCCAAAATCGTCATGTTAGGTATGCGTTGATTGCCTGGTAAAAGAAATTACATTAAATTAGAATGATGAATGCAAATAATTAAAAGCAGCAAAATAACACATTATACGCGTTTGTGGCTTTTTAGATTGTGTTCGTGTTTCATATAATCTTTAATGGGTTTTCTTCCGAAGTGAGATAATGAAATTATTCACATTGCTCTATAGAATTTGATTAAAACCACAATAAGTAGAAAATGGACAAATTATTGAGGAAATGTCCTCAGATGATGTATGAATCAACCTATAATAGGATGTACATAGAGAGAAAAGCATGAAAGCTATGAATATAAAATGGTAGGATATGTGTCTTCAACCAACTGCTTTATCATTGTTCTTGCCGTCCACAAAATGTATGGGTGTAGGGCAGGGATGGGCAAACGTTTTCCTTCGCGGGCCAAAAATCGAAAAAAAAAAGTTCGGCGGGCCAAGGTAAATTTTTCTAAAATTTTAAAAACATGTACAAGCATTACAATTTAATTATGTTAATGAGAAGAATGAAATTGCGCTTTCATTTTTAAAAGTTTCTTATATTGAGGTTCGAAGTGAGATGTACTGATTCTAAGGAACGAGGCTAACTGCTCATCTGTTACTCTACTTCTTAAATAATTCTTTCTAAAGTTCATTGTTGAAAACACTTGTTCACATATATAAGATGAAGCAAACATAGCACTGATTTTCTGGGCGTGAGATATTAAATTCGGGAAACTCACTTTCGATAATGATGTTATATTCTTTGAAGACTGCTACAGCTTCATTGCAGATAAGACACACTGGTTTATCTTTTACAACTGCAAAAAAATATTTCTAGGTCCATTCATCATTAAAAGCATGGCATTCTCAACCAACTTTACGTTTTTTAGTAGACATTTTGGGGTTGAAATATTTTACGAATAACCCAAACAAGCACTAGCTACGCTACACTTTTAACAATTTCAAAACCACTATTCACAGTGATGCTGTATGTCCGCAATCTTTCCATACGCATAGAATTCGCGACAAAAGAAAAGACCGCTGGCTGGAGCTTAAAATGCGCAATCTGCCAAATATGAGGTCTGATTCACTTATATTGGATTCGCATACTTCTCCCCGAAAAACAGATAACGATTCTTAAGCCAATCTACAGCATAACTACCAAAGTACTTCCGCGTTTAACACTTTACCCATTGAAAGGTGTTTGTACTTGCTATTTCCATCGATTTATGTTTTGTAAAACAAAAATAGAAACAGTAAAAAGATCATCAGTAATTTGAACAAAAGGAAGAAAAAAGTAATATTTAAACAAAGTAGAAAAGAAGATGGAGATATAATATTTAAATATATATTTCTTTTTAATTTGCCTCGGACCGGCAAATTAAGTTTCTATCCGCGGGCCGGATACAGTCTTCTAAGGGGCCGAATTTGGCCCGCGGGCCGTAGTTTGCTCATCCCTGGTGTAGGGACATGATTTTATCTACGAACGTTTGTGATATGCTTACTCATCATCGATGGAAAGAACTTGTCAGTCATTAAATATTGTGTGGATGGCTGACAATAACCGCTTTTCGTTTCATAACGTTTCAAATGCCTTTAGTAGAATTTAATTTCAACGAAATCTTCGGCTAGCCCATATGACGCTCACATCATTTTTCAGCGTATCAAGAAGCAGTTGTTCTCGGCATTTGAAAGTATGCATATGTGAGTAAGATGACCAATAGAAACTGTATAGCGTACTGTATACGTATAAACCGGACGTACAGGATTTTAGACACTTCTTTAGGTTTCTTAGTAAATATTTAAAGAAATGTTTTGCACTTGTGGATATGTAAATTACAGGCTTAAACTCACACTTTCAAGTGAATATTCAGAGATGAGTGCATTTAGGAGACCAAAGATGAAATGATGATCAACAAAATGATCCAAAACAAAATATTTGTAATTATATTGTATATTTAAAACCAGTAAATGATCTGCAACTTTTGAAAAATAATTTTACTTGCTATGTCAGTACTCATACGCGCTTTTGTAACCATAACAAGTATGTTAATGAAATTTTAAAAAAAATTTTACAAAAATACAAATTTTCACATTTGTTTCTTTATATTATGCAGGGGTTTCAGACAAAGTTAAAGAAACTCACTGAAAGAAATTGAATTGGATTTGAATTATCGTAGGTTGAAGTATACGGCCTAATGGCGTTTAGTCAGAAACTATTCACTCTGTTAGGTAGTCTTAGTGTAAAATCTTGAAGTCCACAAGTGGATCTTGCATTTCTTGTTTGGTGAAGATGAGCATAAGTGGCGCCATCTAGGAGCCGTTGACACAGTTGCTGAATTTGATGAGTAACAATTATTGACTGGAGAAAGTTTAATAGAAATAATAAATTGAAACTTGAAATAAAACTAGTGAATATTCGGTAAGCTACGAACATTTGAAGAAAGCAAATTCTAAATACAAATGCTCAAATATAGAGGGTAAATCTGAATAAAAAGGTAAAACTTTAGGGGGAGATAGAAGGCAACTATACTAGCAATATTCGGCATTTAATGTATTGTCGGAATGCAAAGGGTGAGCTGCTAGTCGACATTGTAAACAAATGGTATAAAATGGGTCAGTCCTCACATCTAACGGCATTTTCTACTGTGGATTGTGGAGAGGATTGCTGGTTATACGAACTACGAAATTTCCAGCGCAATGGAATGGTAGAGGCGGTCATATAGCTTGATCACCGGATCTCTCGTGACTGGACTTTTTATCTGTGGGCGTATGAGATCTCCTAACACCTCATTGAAACCAATGTGGATCTAGTTGCCACGATCGCCAGTGTTGCCGGCGATATTCGGCAGAGATGCCTGATGTTTTCGCAAATGTGCATCAATCCCTATCTCGCAGGTGGGAAGACTGCGTTATAGCTGGAAGACCTTTGGCGTAATTTCTATGAGTATTGTAACGTTTCCGAGCTTTTATGGAAAAATAGCAAGACAGGATTGTCTTTTTAAATTTATTTAAAACTCAACAACAATTTCATTCGTGATTAAATAATGGATGAATAGTGTAAATTGTTACATTGCTATATCTTACAGAAGGGAAAACACGAGTTTCCCACAGCTTCCTCTGACTACATGTCCATTCAACTCCACTGCTTCGTCTCTTCTCTCAAAAGAGCAGCGAACAGCCGTGAACAAGTCGGCATCATAAAAGCATTAGGGGATAAAGACCCATTAGCCTTCAGGACATTCTCCCTCGTCGATCGCTTACACCCTGGCTCTAAAAATGAGTTTCTTTAAGTTTGTCCGAAACAGGAAGTCTCTAATAATAACCAGCTGGTTGTTTTCCTAATGATTCATTTGCTGTTACAGTTTGTCACAGCTTCCTTCCCTCCCCGGGGGGGGGTCTTCTGGACCATAATTACCACCATTAGAGTTCACCATATTGTTAATAAAATAAATTATAGTAAACACACATTTTTACATCAAACAGGTGTAAGTACCATGGATTAAACATGAAATTATATTGAGGGCAGTGTACAAATAATATAACATACTTAGTGTACAAAAAATACTAATGACTAATTACATTCAGACAAAACAGAGCTTACCCCTTTTTAGACAAATATTACACAATATGCATTCTTTTACTTATATAGATTTACAGAAGAACCATACAAGACAGTAAAAAATATAAAATCAATATAATATCAAGTTTTTCGGCTTAGAGCATCAGCATTTTTATTGAGTTTCCCCGAACGATGAATAATTGTGAAATTGTATGGCTGAAGAGCCAGAGCCCAACGCATTAAGCGAGGATTATTACTGGCATTAGTTCGTAACCAAGTTAGAGGATTATGATCAGTTTGCACAATAAAGTCTTGCCCGTCTAGATAATAGTGAAGTTTCTTTATACCAAACACTATGCTGGCGCATTCCTTTTCAGTGGTGCAGTACTTTTTCTCTACCTCGGAGAATTTCTTGCTCAGAAATATAATGGGATGTTCTTCTCCGTTACTAGTGAGCTGTGTTAATACAACTCCCATACCATAATCAGATGCGTCGGTTTGTAGAATAAAGGGAAGAGTAAAATCGGGTGCATATAAAACTGGGTAACTTGTTAATTTCTCTTTTAATTCCGTGAAAGCCCTTTCGCTCTCAGCATTCCACAGAATATCACCCTTTACTGATTTTCCTTTTAAAAGATCCGTCAACGGAGCGGCGATTGCTGAGTACATCGGAATATAACGGCTATAGTAGCCCGCTAATCCCAGAAATGCTCTTATATCCGTTTTAGTCTTGGGTGTTGGGAAATCTCTTATAGCTTTGGTCTTAATTTCCGACGGTTTCCGGTACCCTTGGCCTACAACATGGCCCAAATAAAGGACATGTTTTTGAGCAAAACGACATTTTGAAGGTTTAATGGTCAATTTCGCTCTACTTATACGTTTCAGCACAATTTCCAGATGCTTGAGATGACATTCCCAGGTTTTTGAAAAAATAGCCACATCATCCAGGTAGGGAACTGCAAATTCTTCGCATCCATTTAATACCTCTTGCATCATCTTGGAAAAAAAATAAGGAGCGTTTTTTAAACCAAAACTTAACCGTAATGGCCTGTAAGTGCCGAAACTGGTTACAAATGCGGCATATCTTTGAGCATTAGGGCTTAAGGGTATTTGCCAATATCCCTTAGCTAAATCTATAACCGTGATATATTTTGCAGAAGCAACTTCTTCTACCCGTTCTTCTATATTGGGTAAGGGATAGAACTGGGTACGTGTGATTTCGTTTAATCGTCGGTAATCCACACAAGGTCGAGGGTCCTTATTTGGAGCTTCTACGAGAATCATAGGAGAAGTGTAGTCTGATTCCCCCACCTCAATAATTTTTAGGTCAAGCATTCGTTGAATTTCTCTTTTTAAAATTTCATTTTGTCGATGTGACATTCGATACGGCTTAGATCGTACCGGCTTATTACTGATAACTTCAATATCATGTTCTACGAGGTCTGTCATTCCCGGCTCGTTAGAAAAACTTTGCGAATATTTATTTAATAACCTCTGCAATTGATCTCTTTGAGTAGGTTCTAATAATTCTTCCAAATTGCTACTTTTAATAACCTCAGAATAATCGTAAACGTTTGGGTTTGTATCAATATTAGGAAAATCTATTTCAGTCTCAATCTGGTCAGAACCCTCTTCGCTACAAGACAGGTAATATATTACCTCAGGTCTTTTATAATATGGCTTTAACATATTAATATGATAAATTTGGGATCTTTCTATTTTCCCCGGTAAGGATACGATATAATTTGTTTCGGATACTTTATTTTCAACTTTGCCCGGTC